>PISX010015702.1:0-48619 GCA_004024625.1 Mellivora capensis
TTCTTGGGAATGTCCTAGTTAGGGACTGTCCTAAGTTAAGTCTTAGTTGGTTCTGTAGGACATGCCAACCTGTGTCCAGGTGACCTTGGGAGCAGCCCCAGCCAATCGCTTATCTGGTCTCATGTTGGGAATGGTCTGGTGTGTGACTTCTGCTCTGTTCCTTTCAAAGAGTCTTCAATCCCCACTCCCACTAACTGGAACTAGTGTGAGTGACTGATTTCACGCCTCAGGTGGGTAGGCACAGATGAGCTAGAGCATATCCTCAATCAGGAAGCAGGAGCTTAGAGATCTCCTGGGGTCATGTGCATGTACCTAGGAGTCACCTGAGGAGGCTCCCACTGGACCGATGTCCATATGTGCAGCCACATTTCCATCATGCATAGAGGATGACCTTTGTGTGAACCCCCAAACTGATCCATAAGATCTAAGAGTTTACCAGGTTATCATGCAGTGATAAATCAGTAGGGGAAGATGGAGGGAACTGACTGTCCTTCTATAAAGTGGGAAATAATAGGGAACTATTTACATTTCTTCTTTTCCCTAGATATCAAGGTGTCATTGGGAGACTAAAGAGGAGATCAAGGCACTTCCTTCATGGGCACGTGCTGCCCTGTCCTCATAGGAGAGGGATGACAGAGAGGAAATACTGCCATCAGATGGAGGAGTCACTGAACCTGCAGGTAGTTAATGCTACCTAAAAAGGTCCACTTGACCTTGGCCCTTTGATGCTATTACCAACCATTCTGGATGGTGGTTTTGCCAAGTCCAAGCTGGACCTCCTGAAGCCCCTGATTCCAGAAGGCTTTGCAGGCACAGGAAGCAGACTGAATGGTTTGGGGAGGCTGTGGGTTCATAACCTGATGGGAGAGTCCCATGATCGGCCATTCTGCCCTCCCCGCCACTACCTTTTAAGGAAAAGTAGAATGTTTTGGGAGATCTTACTGACCCAAGGGACCAGAAGACACATCCACCAATGACACTGTCAAATCTTATTCCATAGTCATAAAATGAAAAGGAAATTCCACCAGATAATATTTACAACATATACACTTAACCAGGGATTCACATACAAATATATGAGAGTTTCTATAGATCGATAAGAAAATGCAAGGAATCAAATGGAAAAATAGGCAAAATTATGACTGGGAAATTCACAGTAAAAATAAAATCAGTCAAAAAAATATGGAAGGGAAGAATGCTCACCCACGATCACATAAACAATTAAACACAAACACATCCTCATTAATACTCATCAGGGATGAGCAAATAAAAAAGGGTCAATGGTATCACAGTATTGGGAAGGATGTAGAGGAAAGGGCACTGTCATTCACTGCAGTGAATATAAGCTGGGACAGCCTTTCAGAAGGACATTTGGGTAGTATATAAAGAACATTTCAAAAGCACATTCTCTCTGGTCCAATAATTCCAGTTTAGTCATTAGTCCAAATTAGACACTTAAGTGCACTTCAAGCACACACGTAACATATGCACACATATGTGGGTATTTCCATGACAGCATCACTTGTAATTTATATTTTAAATGGAAACAACCTAAATTTCCATTAATAAGGTAATGATTACATACCATCTGGTTCATCCAAATTTTGAAGTCTTACAAAGCCATTATAAGAACATGGGAGATCCATACAGACTGAGACAGAAAAACATCAATAAAAAACTATTTAAAAAGCTGGTTGTTGGATAATATGCAGAGTATGATTCCATTTTTTTCAAATAATTGATGTATAACCAACTAAATGCGTGTGTGTGTGTTTTCAGGGACATACCCACATGGGAGAAGGATTAGAAATATATAGACCAACCTGACAGTGGTCATCTCTGGAGAATGGGTCTTAGGGTAAGATGTGTGGAGATGGTAAGCAGAAACATTAGACTTTCTCTTTAATATACTTCTTTGCTTAATCTTTTTTTTTACAAGTACATGTTACTTTTGTATTAAAAATTATTTTAGAAGGTAAAAACCAAACATATATCTTCCTGTGAACATTTTCAAAAGTACAGAAAATTAGAAAGCAAAAGTTTAAATGAGCTGAAGTCCCATCAGCCAGAGACATACCATTGACATTTTTCTATATTTTCAGACAGTCTTTTGAAAATGTGCACACATTTCAGAAAAAGAAAAAAAAGCGCCCAATTTCAGAAAGAGAGTTTTGGAGGCTTGTGTAAGATTCCTTATGATGGATGTTCCAAAGGTATTTGGTCACACCCTTTCTGTTGGATATTTAGATTATTTCCAGTTTTCTCCCACCATTAATAATGTTGAGCTAGCCATTCTTTTTTTGTAAACCTTTGGTTACATTTCTGATTATTTCTACCCTACCCTCACCACCCCACGAATTCCTAGAAGTGTAATTACACAGTTTAAATATATATACTTTTAAAAAGTGACCTGCTGCATGTTGTTAAAATGGTTATACATTTTAGACTTCTATAGACAGTCCATGAGAGTGCCCATTCCTCCCTGGCCAAACTCTAGTACTTGCTAATTTTACAGGAGATCTAGGTACTTGGCCCTTCCTCCCCATCCCCAAGGCGCAAGCTTTGGCCGTTATCCGTCCTTGGTCCTCTAATCTGGCCTCACACTAGTCTTCTATCCGAAAACAGTTTTCCAAACACGAATCCGACCCTGACAATCTGCTGCTTAAATGCCTCAACAACTCCCCTGTACCCCAAGATCAATGATGCACCGAATAAAACACAACGCACAGCATGGTGTGGCGCGCATGCTCACCCCCTGCTCCAGGCAGGGAGCTCCCTGCTGCGCCTGTGCTCTGCACGCCTGCGTGCGTGCCCATTTCTCTCCTCTCAGCCCAGGCGTCTCCCAGTGCTTTGAGCACCAGCCTCATGCTTCAGTTCCCGTGCATCTGTCAGATCAGTGTGATCTGTCCCCGAGCCTGTGACCTCCTTGGTTCAGGTCCACCCTCTTTGGATCCCCAGTCCTGGCTCCTGTAAGTATTTATGAAAAAGTCGCAGAGTGGACATCCTTGGGGGAGACTCAGCCAAGCCCTTGCTCCCCTCTCTAACTGCCTTGCAGACCACCTCTTCTGTTGCACCATTTTGTTTCAACACAGGACACGCTGATGGGATCACAGTGTTCAGGCCTCAGACTTCTAGTCCCCAGACTGCCTGTGCCTGTGCTCTGTGACCTTGGGGAGGTCAGTTTACGTCTCTGGACCTCTACCTTCCTCTGCAAGATGGGGATAACAGCAGGATCTAACTTGGGGGTACAGAGAGAGACGTTCTGTCCCTAAAACAATTAGTGCCTCTGGGTACATCTTGCTCCTGCCTCCATGTTTCTGCCCTCCCCAGAGGACAAGGGTGAGGCAAGGGTGGCACTAGTGCAAAATTTAAGGGGTGCCAAAAATTCAATCATCAAGATAAATCGTATTTTTATGCAGTATTAAAAGCTAAAAATCAATGCAAAAAAAATCTGTGCAGGACAAATATCAGCACTTTAAATACAGCCAGTGTCTGCTCAGGCCCCTTCTCTCTGGCTGATTCTTCCTTTACTCCCTTCTTCCCCTCACTGCTGCTCTCCTCTTTGGATGCCCACTCCTGGCTCCCACCTCAGGGAGCTCCACATATTCCCACCATAACTCTTTTGACTCCTTACCTGTCTCATAGGCTTCGAAAGCTGGATAAGCTCCTTCCTGCTGGGGCTGTGCTTGGTGGTCCTGTGTTGGGGACAGCAGGACTTGGGTGTCCATGGCCAGGCTTTGCAGCAGTAGGGGCCAGCACTGCCTGGGGCAGGGCTCTGCCCCCCGGGGGCCATCACAGCTCTCTTGGCCTGTCTTGGGCCTCATCTGCCCTCAGGGTGGAAGCTTGGCTTGAACTTCCTAGAGAGGGGCCACCAGTCCCTCTTGCTGACAGCAGCTTTCCCAGTGTGCCTGGCCCACATGACCCTGTCTTCTGCCTGGGCCTTCTCTGGTCCCTACACCCAGTGCCCAGCCCTCTCCAGGGCTCATGGCTGTTACCCCTGGGGATCTCCCTCAGAGTGAAATCCACCAACTGCCCTGCTGTGGTCACATACTGGGCTCCACCTCCTCCCACTGAAGTCCACCCACAGTCCCCGCCTCTGGGGCCCTGGGTGGGGCCTACCTGACCTACCTTATTTCCCTCCCTTCCCAAGGGTGTCCCAGATCTGTGGAGCATCTCCCCGGGGCTTGAAGGGGTCACAGGGAGCAGCTGAGTGCCCAGTGGATCAAGAATCACCAAGGCCTGATTCATTGAGGTGGAGCTGGGGCTAGGGATTCTCTTCTGACAAGTCCCCCAGGCTGGGTCCCTTCACATACCTGTTCCTTAGCAGGTTTGGTCAAGACTGGCTGTTTCCCCTTTGGTCATCATCTCAGCTTCTCAGCCAGACAAGGGCCCTGCAGGGAGTGATTCCATATCCCTCACTCAAAAGAGTAACATCAGACTCAAGAATGTTGAAGCCTTCCAGACCTAGGTCACATCTGGACCTCAGTTTCCTCATCTGTAAAATGGACACAGTTCCTCTGCAGCAGGGCAGCCATGAAGATGAATGAGATCATGTGACTGCTAAGCCCCGATGTAGCAGGTGTTGACTGACTGCCCCTCAGATTTGAGCTTTAGAACAACTGTTGGCACGTTGCGGGGGCAAGTGTGCCTGCTTTACAAGTGAAAAAAGTAAAGTCCATTGAAAGTGAATGCAGGAGCCAAGGTCATTCTGGGAGTGGGCTGCAGAGTGATCGAGAATCTAGGAGTGAGCTCATCCCCTGTGCTTCAGCCCTCTGTCCACCTGGAAGGCTCGTGCTTTGCTTGCAAGGGAGCCAAGATATAGGCTCTATTGGGCAGGGATACAGGAGGGATGGGCCGTACAGGTGCTTTGGGTTGGAGTGCATTGGAAAGCCCAGGAATATAAAACCTAATGCAATGAGACTGATGCAGGAAACGGGGCCAACTGCTGGCTGGGCTGAGATTGTCCTGCCCATTTGAGGATGAGGAAATTGATGTTCAGGCAGATTCAATGCAGAGGCCTGGCCCTGGCATGGCTCCAAAACATGCTTTGTTGATGATGACCCCACTCTCAGGACCTGGTGAAGTCACACAGCTCAGTGCAGAGCAGGTGACAGGATCCCACCTGTCACCCAGCACCTCCTGTCTTGCTTTCCAGTTGCCTTTTCTGCTGCAAGGTCTTTCATACACCTGCTCAAATCTGGGTTTGCAGTTTCTCATTTCTATGTGAGCAGCTCTAAAAGAGGCCTCCCAGGGCCTGCTTAAGTGACTTTCCTGGAAGGTACCTTTAATAGTTGTCTGGCCCATGTTTTGAGTCAAGCACTCCTTAATTTTCCTGCTACATTTGGCGAAGATTGTTCTTTACATGGGATGAAGGCCATGCCTCTGACCTTGGGTTCTTGGCACCATGAGGGCTGGGGCAGGATGGGCTTCAGTGGTCCAGGCTGAAGCTGTTCCCTTCTAGCATTCCTGTGTGGGTGTGAAACTCACTTGCTACCTAAGGCCCAGAAGTTGTGGTTCTCCAGGGGACAGCCCCAAGTCTTGAGAAGAAAAAGGGGCTTTCCCTATCTCCAGGGGACAGCCCCAAGTCTTGAGAAGAAAAAGGGGCTTTCCCTAAAGGCAGCATCTCAGCTGTGGCCACCCCTGCACCTGCCACAGCCTCTGGGCAGCCACCGTCACAGACCACATCCTCTTGTGGTGGCTGTGGTCAGAAATCTGGGCCTGGGCTGTTTCCTGGAGGACTCTTGAGGGATGGGCTGGTCTTTCCAGCTGGTGCAGCTGCAGCTCTGGCCCACTCAAGCCTGCCCCTCACATCGTCCCTGGATTGAGATGTGTCAAGGGCTGGATTCACACTGGGCCAGAGGAGTCCAGGTATGGCTGTCCTGGTGGGCTCCCTGCTGAGGGTCCCTGGCTCCTCTGTCCTCTGCCCCAGTCCTTCTCTCATGGAGTGGAAGGGTTGTGCCCCTGTCCAGTCACTTCAGCCCTGCTTCTCATGTCAGAGGGTTCCTCCTGCCTCCTGCTGATCAGTCTCCTGCCCACTCTCTATTCCACAGACCTCAGAGACTGCCTGTGACCAGGTTTCCTCAGCTCCTTGCTCCCTTCCACCCCAAACTCAAGTTGGCTGAGCCTTTTCATCTCACTGTTGTTCTGGTGTGTGTGTGTGTGTGTGTGTGTGTGAGACAAAGTATCTGTCTGGGGATGTGATTCAGAGTCAGAATCCTCAGAGTCAGGGTCTGGCTCTGCAGCTCCTGAGCCCCCCTCCGAGGAGTCCCCGGGAACCCTGAAGACCTCCGCACCTCTGGTGATCCTGAGGGGCAGTCTCACCCCACCCCCAGCTTTCCTCCAGCAAATGGAAAAGGAATTCTACTGATTCCCTAAATGTCACAGACTCACCATGCTGGTGGGGACCTTCTAGCTCCTTCAACTGATGAAGAAACTGAAGCACAGAGAGGGAGACTTTCTTTCTCAAGACACACAACAACCTGGTGTAAACATGGTGTTCTGGGATTTACTAGTACCATTCTGAGACCTGGGAGGACCATTCTTTTTCTTTTCTTTTCTTTTTTGGCACATGAGGTGGGGCCAGCCTGGAACTGAAGGGTGGGGATGCTTGGGAACATTTCGGTGCTTTAACCTCTAAGGCTCCCAGTCTAGTCGCCTGGAGTGCAGCCCCAAGAGGACAGTCCAATAGGGGGCAGCAGAGACCAGCAGTAGAAGGAGGCTAAACCCTAGAAAGGGCTGGAGCTCCCGAGGGGGTTGGGGGGGAGGCCCCGGAAGGGTTCCAGCGGTGGGGCAGGTGGGAGGGTGCAGAGGCTGGACTCTGGTTCTCCATCTTCCCTGAGGCCCACCTCACCCCTGGAACCAGCACCTGGGGGTGGGGTGGGGAGGCGAGTGAATCGAGTCAGTCCAGTGTCTTGTAGGATCCTGACCTGACTTACAGTTTTGCATGGAGTTTTTCTGCATTCATTACGATTTTTAAAAATACTGCATTAGATACTATTTATCTTGATTACTGAGTTTTGGGGTCCTCCCTTAAAAATTTTACATGAAACGACAGTGTCTTACTCTGCTCACACTAACCCTGGCTGTGTCTGGAACTCTGAGAAACCTGTTGAGAGAATGGGGGGTTAAGCGGAGGGCGGGGTTCTGTAGTGGGTGTGGCCAGCCCCCTGAGGTTCCGCCTCATCTGACCAGGTGGGTTGATATTTGCATAGCGAATCCCTGTTTTCCAGGCCCTTTCCAAAGTCGGATTGATACCTGGGAGCATGGTGAGGACCTGGGTGGCAGGTGGTGGCTTTGTAGCAGCCACAGCTCTTTCAACTGTCTACCAGCAACAATCATCCTGGCAGGTCCTCATCCGGACAGGGCACCTCCTTAGAGAGTGGTACAATCTCCTTTATTACATTCATAGAAAGCACTCCATCCTGATGGCTACCAATACTAATTTAATTTATATCTGATTCTGATGTCATTATTCTCCGAAGCTCACACACCCTCCTATCTATTTATAAATCTATGTGGCACAACATAGTTACTGTTGCATTGTATGTTGCAAACTAAATAGGGACAAATAGCCTAGAGACCAACCTCGTTCATAAAAAGTTATTATAAAATGGATAATCACATAATATCAACATCATTTTATTGCTTGACCATGTCTCCAGACACATCTTTTTGATTTTCAATGATTTTATAATATTCTCCCAAATACCCACCCAGATGTTTACATGTGTTGACAAATACAGCCAGATTATTACTAACAGAAGCACATCTGAATAGTATCTTTGACAGTGAGGACTGGATTTGCCATTTAGATAACACAGTGAGGCTTTTCCCCGGATTGAATGGTTCAAGTCGGCACCACCAAGTTTTGAAGGAAAAATATACCTGAAGCACATGAGAAGATGAAAGTGTGTTTCTCAAAAAAAGAAAAAAAAAGAAAAAAAATACTGTGCTTGCGAAGATGCAAGACGATTACAGATATTTTAATTTTTTTCCCAGTCTTTTAAACTTTATCATGCACAAGAGGTCGCTTAGTAACTTCCAGTCAAGTTCCTTGGTGCGTGTCCCTGATATGAACCTGGGAAAGTGGACGACAAATGGCTGGGTGACACCTCTGTGCAGGGAGCTGATTCTGGGATGGAGCCAGACTGCAGGAGGTTTACAGGGAGAATGTTTGGAACCAACCCATGTGCAAGGGATGGGTGTGAAGCAGGGTAGGCAGAGGAAGGAATAAGCTATAGTGGAGCTTTGCTGTTGGGATGGTCCTTCTCAGCTTCCCCAAGTGGGCTGAGAGGCTTAGTCTTCACACCCTCACACTCATCAGCTTTCAGAGGCCAGCTAGCTGTTCAGGGCAGGACCATGGCTCGGCTCTGGGTGGCTCTCTTCATCAAGGGAGCTGACAGATGAGGGCAGGGCTGTTTGTAGGCATCTCTCCCAGCAGATGGGGTAATAAACCCTTCATTCCAGAAAGGGTCGAGTGGTGCATCAAACTGTCTACCAGTTCAAATCCTCTCAAAGGCAGGTGGTTTCCAATTCTTTGCTTTTAGCAAAATTAAAAGTATTTGAGATAGAGTTTCAAGCTAATAGACAATCGAAAAAATTATTTTTGACCATCAACCACTAATGATTTTTGGCATATAATTAGGAAGAAGCTCAGAGCTGTGAGTAAAATTCTATTGCAAAACTTCTGTTTATGAGGTGAAGTTTTCTTTGAGTTTCATTTAAAAATGAAAGCCAGAACAGAATAGATGCAGGACCTTTATTCATTCTGGCAGGACCTCATATTCATCAATGGATTCACAAATTGACACTACTTAATGATTACCTGTGAAAATGTTAATATGTTTTTGTTTCGATTACATACTGCTATGAATAATTAAGATGCCAACTCAGTGTGGCAGAAAATACTTTTAACGCTCAAAGTCACAGGCTGTGAAACTGAATTTTAGAATGTAAACTTAATGTATATTTTTAGGACAGGAATGCATAACAGGATAATGAATAAAAGACTCAGGTGTAAAAATGTATGAGCCGATCAAATTCAATTCAGGGTATGGAGTGAAAACAAAGTTCAAGATGAGGAAAGAAAGATGGAAAATTTCCAAATGTTAGAGAAGAATTTTCAAAAAACATGGACGCCCAATCATGATGATACTCACTTACATTCTCTCTCTATATATAGAAGAAGGTTGAGAACGTTTTACAAACTTATGGTCAAAACCTTACAGGTCTACTTACAAAGCAGCAGGGAGTTTGAACCCCGATTCTTGGAGGGTGGGTGGGCCATGCTGCTGAGGGTTCAGCTGCAGGCCCTGTCCCCCTCCCTCAAGGAGGCTCTTCTCTAATGCATAAATGTCCTGGGTCTCAGCGCAGGGTGATCACATAAATCAACAAGCAGGACTGCCATGAGCTGGAGGCCAGCTAGTAGCTGTGTCCTTCCCTTCCAGTATGTTTTTTTTTTTTATTTTAACAAGATCTTATTTATTTATTTGACAGAGAGATAGAGATAGAGAGAGAGAAAGAGAGAGAGAGTGCACAAATAGGCTGAGGGGCAGGCAGAGGGAGAGGGAGAAGCAGGCTCTCCACTGAGCAGGGAGCCTGATGTGGGGCTCGATCCCAGGACCCTGGAATCATGACCTGAGCCAAAGGTAGTTGCTTAACTGACTGAGCCACCCAGGCGCCCCGCCTTCCAGTATCCTCACTCCTCTGATCACTCCTGAGGGAAGCGAGCGAGGAGCTAAACCTGGAGAAGGAACAAAGCAGTCCCAGGGATCAGCTAGTCGGGGGACGTCTGGACCCACAGGTTGCTGATGACAGCCTCTATGACTCAAAACAGGCCCCTACCTGCCATTTCTCAGCAGGGTAAACAGAGGCCCCGAGAGGGCAAAGAACCTGCTGGAGTCTCCCAACCCTGGAGGGTGGGAGCTGGGACCAGAGAGGATACCTGGCCCTTAGGCCTGTAGCTGCTCAGACAGCTGGTAAGAGTGTCAGGTCTGGGTAGGACCCACCGCCCTTCCCCATCTGCCTGTGTCACCGTGAGCATCAGCACTGCTGTCCTCCACCTGACAGTAATAGTCGGCCTCGTCCTCAGCCTGGCCACCGCTGATGGTCGGGGTGGCCATGTTCCCCGAGCTGGTTCCTAAGAATTGCTCAGGGATCCCTGAGGGCCGGTAGCTATCACCACAGATAATCAGCAGAGGGGCCTGGCTTGGCTTCTGCTGGTACCGGTGAGCATATTTATTACCAATGTTGTCTCCTCCACACGTGATCCTGGCCATCTGTCCCAGGTTCACTGACACCGAGGAGTCCTGAGTCAGCTCATAAGTGACTGTAGAACCTGTGAGAGAGGACATGAGATGTGGGCTTCCAGCTGAGGGGACTCTGGTTTTTTGGTCTGGACTGAGCTCCAGGGGTTCTCTTGGCCCCCAGAGTTGTCCCTTCCCAGCAATCTCAGCCCAAGGGACCCAGAGCCTTGGATAGAGCCTTTGAACCAACATGAGCCGGCAGCCCCTTTCTCTGGGCAGGTGCAGTCCCTTAGAGCTCACACAGAGCCAGTAAGCACAGTAGGGGGTTTTGCCCATCTAGCCCCTCATCCTGCAGCAAGGTGAAGAGATTCTGTCCCCTACTGGATCCCAGTGAGCCTGGGCACAGCACCTGTGCAGTGAGCAAGGAGGCCGAGGAGGAGAGGGGTTCAGACCATGGTGGAGGCACCCTGATTCTGCTTCCAAGGCCCAAGGCTGGGCCTTTTGTATCCCCTTGCTGGACAGACCTGATGGTTATGCAAATCAGCCAGGCCTCAGGGGCTGCTGCTGAGGAGCCTTGTGGTTTCAGAAAGGGAAGGACTCAGCCCCAAGGGGCATAGACAGGGGAGAGGAGTCCCTTGTAGTTTCCCCCTCAGCTCAGGGAACCCTTCTGTTGGTTGCGTAGTCTGGGGCTACAACTCCATTTTAGGCTGTGCCCTGGCGTAGCTCCTGGGCTATTTTGGCCGGAAAAGCAGAATCTGTTTTCCAGGGAACCTAAATCCTGCTCACAGAATCCTCCTGGATCCTGTCATCAAGGTTATGCCTGAGTTTTCACGTCCGAGAGACCACCAAGGAGCCAACACTGATACAATCACACGAGGGTTTATTTGACAAGCGTAAGCTTGGGCCCAAGTATACCCGGCACAGCGGAGTAGGGACTTGGACCCCGAGCCTAGTTAAGGCAGGGGTATTTATGGGTTCCTGTTACTAAACCAGGTGGGGTTTCCTGGAACCAAAGCAGGGTGGGGGTAAGTTCTGCCCTTGGGCACAGGGGTCTGAGATGGCTGTACTTATGCTAAGGCTAAACCTGAGGTGGGATGGTCTTAGTTTTTCTCAGCCTCCACACAAGATGGCCAGAGTCATGGTGGTGATGCTGAGATTGTTCTGGACCCCCAGAACACTCTTTCTCTTCCCTCTGTTCCATTCTGGCTCAGGAGGGAGTTGGTTAATATCACCCAGGACTCCTAAGTGTCTCATCCATCCTTGTGTTGTGGTGGAGGCTGCATGCTGGTCCGCTCCCAGCTCCACCTTCAGAACATTCCATGCTGTGTTTCCTCTGACGCTCCTAGGCCCCAGTGCAGTAACCTTCCTCATCCCCACTCCAGGGAAACCCTGCATGCTTAGATAGGGGCAGTGTCCTACCGCAGATCACAGTTTGTGAGCTGTGAACATCAGAATCTGAGTAAAATTCTTCTCTTGCCAAGGGCACATGGGGCTGTTAAGGGTCCATGGAGGTGCTGTGTCTGCTCCTGGATAGGCCGTGGTGCCATTTCTTGGTATCTCTGATGTGCCTGGCTGGGGCAGGGACACATTATGTGCTCAAAAGATATGACTTGAGTATAAGAGAATGAAATTTGGTAGTGAATTATAAGAATGCCTCATGCAAAATTAAAATTACATTTTTAATTTCAGTTGCTAGCAAAAATGCATTAAGTAATAAAAATTGTTGCAATTTATGAGGTTGAGTAATGATTATTGTATCTTTGGAGTGGAAAAAGAAAAATGAAAAAAATTGGCACCAGCCCCCTGGAGACAGAGGGGGAAAGGAGGAACTCCTTGTAGGAGGACAGGAAGCTCTCAGAGCAAAGAGGAGGGGTGGGGGAGGGATGTGTGTCTTCAGTGGGAGGGGTGTTTATAGACTTTTGAGAGCTTCCACACCACTGGGGTGTGTGTAAGAGATCCAAGTTCCAAATCTGGACCAGATAAATGGGTAATTACTGCAAGATCTGGATCAGCATAAGAAGGAGCCAAAAGATTTTGTACATTAGTGTCAAACATGATACTCAAGAAGGAAGATAGCTTTTCCTTTAGATCTCAGGTCATGGTAACTAACACCCCCTGCATGTTAGAACCCCTGATGCCAGGCCCACTCCATCACCAGGTGGCTAGCCAGGTGATCTCTGCTGCCCCCTGGGCTGTGGCAATAGCACAGGTGGTTCACGCCATGTCGGGATGCTGTATATGCTTTCAGCAGGTCATGTGTTAGACATAGGTGGTATTGCTTCTCCCTGGGTCTAGGAATCGGGGTGGAAATGGGAATGGCAGCACTCACTCTTATCCCCAATGCGCCACCAGCAAAATGGTTCCCTTCTCATCCCTGGCATTTTACTTTCTGATTGACTGCCCTGCACTTGCTGGTTGAGACAGCTCTGTGGCCCTTCCTGGCTCCTCCTTGTAGTGAGGCACTGGGAAAAGTAGGGGACACTGGCTGCCGTGACTCATGGTGACTATCATGGGGGACTTGGGTATCTACTACCCATTTGGGGTTGGCAGGTAGGTGTATAGATTCAGAAGATCCCCTAATACTCCCTGGGGCTGTGATTACAGTCATATATTCACCACAATCCAATGCAGCAGATCTGATAATGGGCAAATCTTCCAGAATGAAGGTTTGGTTGTCCCAACTGGCAGAGCTGATGACTAGCTCAGGTCTTTGCTGAGGGAAGGGGAATATGGGGTGGGCAGGTCACTGCTTGACCATAGGTAGTGAAGAAATGAGCAGGATACAAGGACAAGTGTTTCTTCCTCATAATGACATGAATATGTCTGGATACGTATTAACCATATGCTTTTGTTTTATTCTCCTGTCTTATCCCATTATTGTCTAAAAACAGATGTGTTAATAGTTAACTTTATATCTCAATATAGAAATTATAGTATATCAGATCAGCTGGGACAAAAACAACCATCACTACAGACAACAATATTTTGATTCCTCTTGTGGGGAAAGGATGAGTATGTTTATAATTGTTCATTGGATGGTTTCATCAATGGTGGAAGAAAAGTTACCAATATTCTCTTCATTTAAAGCCTGTGGTTAGCCTGGGTTGGGTTGATTTCATGTGAACGAGGGGTGGACTGGGATGGCTTATTAAGTGTCAACATTGACAAGCTGATTGTATCCACAGAATTGTCTGTCCATATTTCTGGGTAGGATGGAGGTAGAGAGATTCTTGTGCAAGATGTGGTGGGGGTAGAAGTGAGGCAGCACCCATCATGGGTCTCACTCCTGTGATTGAGTCTCATCTGGCCACTCTGGAGGAGGAGACAACTCTCCCAATTGCCCTCATTCACCATCAGGATAGATGTGACTCTCTGACTGTCAGTCAGAACCCAGAGCACCTAGTGTGTCTGCACCTTTTTCATTGTTTAAAAACACAGGGAAAAAACTGATCTGTTGGGGATTTTGACACACGTAATGGGGTTTAGGGGGACAAACCAGAGCTTTGCGGGTAAAAATAGCCTTCTCAGATCCCTGAGAACCCTTTTGGAAGTGCTGGCGTTCCTGCATTGGGTTCCTGGAAGCAAACTCTGAGATGGAGAAGTGCACTGGGGAGGTCAGCCGGGCAGAAGCAGAAGAGACCAGATGAGGTCTCCTCCCTGCAGGGACCTCTCAACCATTCAGGACATCTGAACCTGAGGAAGGGTCTTGAGATCTTGGACCCAGGCCATCGTTCAAGAGAATCTCTCTGAGAAGGATCAGAAACCTGGGGGGAAGCCATCTTCTGAACCAAGAGCACTTCCCAGCAAGGAGCTCCCCTGCAACTGCCCCTCAGAACAATGTATTACTTAAACTATAACCCCTGGAGGATTTTACTAGTTACCAAGCACATTTAGATATGGCCTTAAGAAAAACACGTACTGGCAACAGGTCTTTGGGGGAAAGGATGATATACCACTGTGAAACTGAGCTGCTGGGGAGCGGGCGGAACAGAACAAGGGGCCTGCTTCTCCTTTCCATTGTCGCTCCTTCCTCCTCCCAAAAGTGCCTGTTGTTAGTTAGATGAGTCCTTTGAATGTGCTTGGTTAACTATAAACTTTACCCTCCTTCCTGTTTGTCCACAAGACATGTGACTAATGTTTGACCTTCATCGGTTCCTCTGTTGGTTATTGTTTCCATCTAATAAAAGTGAGAATGAGCAGTCTTTTCGACTGTTGCCCCCTGCTCCCTTTCTCTTGCAGCTGACTTGTTTGTGCCTAATTCTTCTCCCATTCTCCGACTGGAAGCAGCACTCCCCGTGAGCGGCCAGGGGCCTCAGACAAAATGGGGGCGTGTGTGAGCCCAAAAGAGGGGTGGCCACAGTGGGTAATGCACTGGTCTGCTCCACTCAGAATCCCCAGCTGCCATGCTGGAAGGGATTCAGGAGCTCAGCTGAGCTGAAAAATTCCAGACTCTATTCCTGGTCAGTAAAGTGGTGGCCCATGGCCACCATATGGAAATGCACTGTCGATGACCATGGATGGAGGTTCTTTCAGCTTGTCCTTCCACCCAGGCCCTCCAATTCCAAACACATTCATGTCCAGACAATCTCAGGAGCCCCAAATCAACCCTGATACACCCTATACAGGTACTGCCTGAAGGGTGGGTGGCTAGTGAGGTCTGGGGACCTTGGGTCTGGGGACCTAGGTCAGAGCTCCTCACTGCTCTGTGCACAGGCCTTCTGGGGATAGAGGAGAGTGTGACACAGACGGGGGAGGGGTTTGTGTCTCACTTCCCCATCTGCCTGTGTCACTGTGAGCTTTATCATTGCTGTCATAGGACTGACAGTAATAGTCAGCCTCGTCCTCGGCCTGGGCACCGCTGATGGTCAGGGTGTGTGTGTTCCCTGAACTGGAGCCAGAAAATCGGTCAGGGATCCCAGAGGGACGCTCAGTGTCCTTATAAATGACCAGCTTGGGTGTTTCATCTGGCTTCTGCTGGTACCATTGTGCATAGTATTTGCTCAGTACTTCTCCAGAGCAGGTGATGGTAGCTGTCTGTCCCAGGGACACAGACACTGAGGGAGGCTGAATCAGTGCACTGGAGGCCACAGAGCCTGAAAAGACAGAAGAGGAGAGGTTGGTGTGAGGTTCAGGGGCTCCTCCTAGGGAACCAATCTTGAGCCTGTGCTGGTCTGAGCTCAGGGTTCACTTCAGACGCAACTCAATTCTTTGGGGACTGAGCATGTCGCAGCCCTGGGGGCAGCACCTGTGCAGAGAGTGAGGATGGGGAGCAGAAGAGGGGTGAAGGCCATGGTGGATGTGCCCAGAGTTCTGCCTCCAGAGACCCACAACCCTGCTGGGCTCTACTCCAGGCTCTTTAATTCCCTTCCAGGCTCTTGGGACTGTGATTGTTAGTACTTATGCAAATTTCCTCCATTTCTAGGCTCCTATATGATAAACCAGTGGAGAGATCAGAACATGTGACTGAGGAGGCAGAGAGGGGGCCCCCAGATTCCTCCAGCCAGCTCTCAGTTCAGACTATTAGCCTTTGTCTGAAGGGTCTGGGATCATAGGCACTTTGTGGGGATCAGACCACGTAACTCCCTGTGCCCACCCTACTGGCCATCTGTCCTTGGCTCCCTCTGTGGTCTTTCAGGAGCCTGGTAGTGGGGCTGGGCTGGGGCCTCTGAGAGTACAGACTATACCTGATACAGGGATGGTGGTCCTGTGGCCTCATTACATTCCTGGTCCTCCTGTGTGGTGTCCCCTCTGTTTCCCCAGAAGCACTGTGATCCCATGCTTCCCATGTCATTAAATTGTGAAACTTTCTCATTAGGATTTTTGTGCATCATTTTGTCTGTGGGAGTTCACTAGTTAACCCACCACCTGCTGTTGGAGATGCATCACATCTTCTAGACTATAGTCACATGGTGATTTTGTCTCTGTGACACCCCCTATCCTAAACAGAGGAGCAATTGACATTGTCAATAATTTTCCTTTATTTTTTCATCAATATTAGATACAGTCATGCAAATTTTATGAGAAACCATCCCTGAGTTAAAAAACCACCATCAAACTCCATGTCTTGTCAGGGTCCCCAGGGTCATTTCTTCCCACTTGGGTTGAGCTTTGTAGCCAGAGCCAGGGTCCTTGCAGGAGCTGGATTCTGTCACTGAGCCAAGGATAGCTCAATGGACCAGAGCTGTGACTTCAGGTAGTGAGAATCCCTTCACTCTGGAGACAGTCTCATCAGGAGACTGTGGATGGTCATTCCAGGCACCAGGAGTTCCCAGTGTTCATCCTCCCTCACCCTGAGTTGCTCCTGAGCAACAAAGTTACAGCCTGGGCTCGAGTCTGCCTGGAGGTGGGAAACAGAGGCAGAAGGTGAGTGGTCAGGGGATTCTCAACATGTCCAGCTCAGAGGATTCAGTTCCCAGAACACCGGTACAAAGTGCAGGGAGCTGCATTTCCCATGTGAGGCATTCACTATGTCAGGACTCCTGTCAATGTCCTGGGTGTCACTGTGTGTCTGACCTTCAGAGCAAGGTCCCCTCAGCAGCTGGAGATAGGAGTGATCACTCCAGCTTCCTCCTAAGGACTGAACCCTGGACCTCTGCTGACCCCCAGACCTCGTGGCCCTGTGAGGCTCCCCCTGGGCAGCTCCAGCCTCTGTCCTGCTGCTCCTGATGCAGCTCTGCTGCCTCCTGCTGGTGGAGGGGGACCCAGACCAGGAGCTTCCCTCCTGCAGGTCACCCCAGAGCACCTGTCACCTAAGAAAGGGTGTGGACCATGGTTTCCAGCCGCCCACAGGCAGCTGTCCCCCTGACCTGCTCAACCCAGCACAGCCAGGTCATATACACGGTGCAGGAGGCAGGGAAGGTGGGATTCCTGTATTTGTCCCAGGGTTGAAATGTCCTGGAGAGCCTGCCGTCTTATTTCAGAAAGAAGAGTGCAGGGTACTGTGTAGTGCATTTGAAAAGGGTCAGAATCCAGACAAACCTGTGTGATGTCCCACAGCCACCAGTTTCCTGTGTATTTGGGAATAAGGACTGATGTCTCCTGCATCCCTATCCATGTAGTTGGGTCATGAGAATAGCAGGTGTTGCTTCTGGTGCTAAGTTCAGTTGAGCAGGCAAACCTTTACTTCACTCTTCTTAACAGCCATCTTTATTTCTATAAGTTTGTTTGTTTTTTTAAAAAACTCACATCTCCTGGTTCTTGGTGTGGGAAGATTTTGAACTAACCTGTTTGTGGTCTGGTGAAATTGGGAATCTGCTGCTAATTCAGACTTGGGTAAAATTGTATGTGATGCAGGTCACAGAATAGCTGAAAACTTTTCCTTGTATGCCCACAGAGGCAGACAGTTGACTCCCAACACCAAGGTTAACTCACTGAGACCCTATTGGGTATGTCTAATTAATTAAACTCTTCTAAAAATAATTTGTACCATTTAATTTGAAAACAAGTGTTTTTCACATCAGCATAAACTTCCCCATTTCACAGCAGATAAAGTGAGTGCTCAGAGAGGCTCACTTCCCAGGAAACAGAGGAGAGTGGGGCAAGTCCAGGAGTGGAGCTCAGGTGTGCTGGATTCAGACTCTGAGCTCCTTGGGGCAGAGCTTGACCAGGATGGGAGGGAGGAGTATGACTTCCCTGATCTGGTTATGGAGAGTGTGTCATGGGTCCTTCTGACTCCTCATAGCAGGGATTCAAAGTAGAGGCATTGTCTGGGGTGTTTCATAATGACTGTCAAGGGGGCAATTGTGTGTCTACAACACAATTGGGGTAAACAGGAGTATATGGACTCAGGAGCTCCCCTTAAATACCTGGGACTGTGATTACAGTCATCAATTCACCACAATCCAATGCAGCATGTCTGATAATGGACCCATCTTCCAGAATGAAAGTTTGGTCATCCCAATGGTGGGGGGATCATGACTAGCTCAGGTATTTGCTGAGGGAAGGAGAATATGGAGTAGGCAGTGAAGAAGGTAATTATAGACACCATAGTGACCACAGGGTAGTGGCAGAAATGAGCAGGAAGTAACAAGTGTTTCTTCCTTATGTTGACATGAATACGTTTGGATATGTAGTCATAATATGTTTCAGTTTTGTTCTCTTGTCTGATCCCATTATCATCTAACATCATGTGTGTTAACAGTAGTTAACATTATGTCTCAGTTAAGCTGGGACAAAAATAAAGACCACTAGCAGACAAAATTTATTTTATATCCTCCTGTGGGGAAAAGGTGAGCATGTTTGTAATTGTTCACGGGATAGTTTTATCATATTAAGTGGAAGGATGGCTGCCAACATTCTCTTTATTTGGAAACTATGGTCTGTGGGGATCTTGTTAGATTTTATGTGAATGAGGGGTTGACCATTGTGTCTTATTAAGTGTTACTGTTGATAAGTTGAGCTGTGTTTCACAGAACTGTTGTCTGTCTCTATTTCTGGGTAGGGTGGGGTTAAAGAGAGTTTTTTGCACAGATTTGGGGGTAGAAGTGAGGAAGGACCCATTTAGGGTCTCACTCCCGTGGTTGTGTTTCTTCAGGCCACTCTGTCAGCAGCAGAAACCGCATCATCATCCCCCATTCAGCATCAAGATAGAGGTGACTCTCCAACTGCCTTTCAAGACCCAGAGCACACAGTGTATCTGGATCTTTTCCCATTGTATAAAAACACAAGAAACAATCTGATCTGTCTAGGACAAGCAAATTGGTGATTTGGGAAAGAAACCCCAGCTTTGTATATAGTAGCCTCCTTAGGTCCCTGAGGACCTTTCTGGGATGCCTGCCTTCCTGCATTGTGTTCCTGGAAGCAGACTCTGAGATGACGAAATGAATGTGCAGTAAATCTGGAAGGAGCTGGGGAAGTCCGCCTGGGCGGAAGGAGAAGGGACCCACAGTGAGCCATCAGGGGAGTCTCCCTCCTGCAGGGAGCTCTAAAGCTGGGACCTTTCAGGACATCTGAACCTGGGCAGGCCCTTGGGATCTTGAACTGAGGCCAGAATTAAACTGAACCTCCTTGAAAAGGGGCAGAAAACTGGGGAGGCAGATTTTTGAAGCACAGCACTTTCCTGTGAGGAGCTCCCTTGTGAGTTGTCAGGGCCTCCCACAGGGATGGGTGGGTGAGTGATCTCAGAAGAGGGATGTAGGTGACCCCACAGTGTCCAATGCCATTGTCTGCTCCTCTCAGAATTCCAGCTGCCATGGACCAGGGTTTTAGGAGCTCAACTGAGCTGGGAATTTCTGGGATCAAATCTTGGGCAGTTGGGTGAAAATATTTCCAATGACCACGATACGGAGATGAAAATCTCTTTGTTTTTCCACCTACCCAGGTCCTCTGTCCCTGATTTATACCCAGGACAGACAAGCAGGGCAACCTAGTTTTGTCAGCCCTCAATGCATCCCTGACCCTCCCTGTGCAGAGTCTGTCTGGAGGTCAGGGGGGAGAGGGAACCCTGGGGATCACATATGGGGGTACCTGGGTCAGAGCTGCTCATGCTTTGTGTACAGGCCTCCTGGAGCTGGGGGAGAGGGTGACACAGATGGGGAAGGAGTTTTTGTCTCACTTCCCCACCTGCCTGTGTCACTGTGAGCATTACCACTACCACCCTTATATGATAGACAGTAATAGTCAGCCTCGTCCTCAGCCCGGGCCCCACTGATGGTCAGTGTGGCCGTATTCCCTGAACTGGAGCCAGAGAACCTGTCAGGGACCCCTGAGGGCCGGCTGCTATCAGCATAGATAATTGTCATGGGTGCCTGGCCTGGCTTCTGTTGGTGCCAGGAGGTATATGTACTTCCAATGTTGTCTCCCCCACAGGTGATGCTGGCCGTCTGTCCCAGGTTCACTGACACTGAAGGTGGCTGAGTCAGCACATAGGCAGCCAGAGAACCTGCAAGAGAGAAAAGGAGAGGGGGGTTTTCAAACTTGGGTTTTGTCATTAGCAAGCCCCCACCCTCCTCACCTAGATTGGAGTTTAGGGATACTCTCGGCATACAGGGCACCTCTCTCATCAGTCTCAGCCCCTGGGACCACTGTGCCTGGATGGTGGGTAGAGCTTTTGAACAAACAAGACCTTAACCCTCTTTCCCTGGGCAGGTGCAGCCCCTTAGGGCTCACACAGGGCCCTCTAGCCCTTCATCCTGCATCTGTGTCCTGAGCATCCTGTCCCCACAGGCAATGCCCTGCTGAGCTCCGTGTCAGGGCCAGGTTTATGACAGTTCTGTGCATCTGGGTGGGTCTGAGCCTGGCTCAGCACCTGTGCAGTGAGCCAGGAATCCGAGGAGGAGAGGGGTCCAGGCCATAGTGCTCACAGTGACACAGGCAGATGGAGGGGCCCCAGTTTGCTCCCTGAAACCCTAGGCTGGAACATTCCTCCCCAGTCCTCTCTTATCTCCTTGCTGGTAACACCTGCAGGTTATGCAAATCATTTGGGGTTTAGGGGCTCTGCCTGAGGAGCTCTGTGGTTTCAGAGAAGGGCCTTCCCCAAGGGACACAGAGGGATAGGGGTGGACCCTGAAGACCTCCCATCAGCCCAGGGGGTTCTGCTTTATCAACTTGTCCCATAGTTGTTTCTGAAATGTCCTCTTCTTGCTCCTGGGTAATCATAAGAGGCTTAGATCAGTGCAGTTTCTGCCTAGATCCCTGTTTGTGACCATGAAACAAAAAGAATTCTTCACTTGCTAAGCACACATGGATATTTGCAGGAGCCATTGAGGTGCTGTAGGTGATGTCCTCAGGGAGAGCTACTAGGGCAGGTCATAGATTCTGTAGCTCAGTCTCCCCACTGTGTACTCAGTTCCTGGGAGAGATGCAGTTCTTGAGCGAGGTTTGACAGTGACTAGGTTTTAGCAGAAATGGGCTGGTTTGGAGAGGCATGAAGTACTGGACCTGTGCAAGAGACAGGCAAATTCTAGAAGACACAGATCTGAGCCACATGGAGTTAGAATTTTATGTTGGTGGTAAAGGTGACACTATAGAAACTCTATGACTTTTCCTTTAGGTCTCAGGTGGTGGTGACAAACCCTCCCTCCCATCTAGAATCCCTGATGCCCAGACATACCCCATGTCCAGATGACTTTGCCAAGTGATCTCTACTGTCCCCTGGAGGCCACTCCACGTTGGTGACTGGAAGTGCAGGGAAGACCTTCCTCCAGGTGGAGATTCTGAATCCATTGCTCTGATCTTGAGTCCCTGATCCATGGACCTTTGGCTCCATGTGAGGCATTGCTTTTCTTTTCCTTTTCCTCCCTTCCTCCCTCTCTCCCTCCTTCCTTCCCTCCCTCCCTTTTTCCTTAACATATAATGTATTATTTGTTTCAGGGGTACAGGTCTGTGATTCATCAGTCTTACAGAATTCACAGTGCTCACCATAGCACATACCCTCCCCAGTGTCCATCACCCAGCCACCCTATCCCTCCCAAACCCCTCCCCTCCAGCAACCCTCAGTTTGTTTCCCGAGATTAAGAGACTCTTATGGTTTGTCTCCCTCTCTGGCTTTGTCTAGCTTCATTTTTTCCTATGATCCACTGTCTTATTTCTCAAATTCCTCATATCAGTGAGATCATATGATAACTGTTTTTCTTTGATTGACTTATTTCACTCAACTTAATACCCTCTAGTTCCAGCCACATTGTTGTAAATGGTAAATTTTCTTTTTTTTTAATTTTTATTTTTTATAAACAAATTTTTATCCCCAGGGGTACATGTCTGTGAATCGCCAGGTTTACACACTTCACAGCACTAACCATAGCACATACCCTCCCCAATGTCCAGTGGAGATGCAACATGGGGGACTAGGGGGGCAGAAAAAGAAGAAAAGAAACAAGATGGAATTGGGAGGGAGACAAACCATAAGTGACTCTTAATGGTAAGATTTCATTTTTGAGGGATGCATAATATTCCATATGCTACATCTTCTTTATCCATTCATCTGTTGATGGACATCTAGGATCTTTCCATAGTTTGGTTATTGTGGACACTGTGGCTATAAACATTGGGGTACACATGCCCCTTTGGATCTCTGCATTTGTATCTTTGTGTTAAATACCCAGTAGTGGAATTGCTGGGTGGTAGGGTAGCTCTATTTTCAACTTTAAAAAAAAGATTTTATTTATTTATTGGACAGAGAGAGAGAGAGAGAGAGAGAGATCACAAGTAGGCAGAGAGGCAGGCAGAAAGAGAGGGGAACCAGGCTCCCTGCTGAGGAGAGAGCCTGATGCGGGGCTCAATCCCAGGGCCCTGAGATTATGACCTGAGCCAAAGGCAGAGGCTTAACCCACTGAGCCACCCAGGCGCCCCTATTTTCCACTTTTTGAGGAACCTCCATACTGTTTTCCAGAGTGGCGGCACCATCTTTCATTCCCAGCAACAGTGTAGGAGGGTTCCCCTTTTTCTGCATCCTTGTCAACATCTGTCTTTTCCTGACTTCTTAATTTTAGCCATTCTGACTGGTGTGAGGTGGTACCTCATTGAGGTTTTGATTTGTATTTCCCTGATGGTGAGTGATGTTGAGCACTTTACCACGTCTGTTTGTTGTTTGGATGTCTTCTTTGCAGAAATGTCTGTTCATGTTTTCTGCCCATTTCTTGATTGGATTATTTTTTCTTTGGGTATTGAGTTTGATAAATTCTGTATAGATTTTGTATACTAGCCCTTTATCTGTTATGTCATTTGCAAATAGCTTCTCCCATTCTGTCGGTTGTCTTTTGGTTTTTTGACTGTTTCCTTTGCTGTGCAAAAGCTTTTTATCCTAATGAAGTCCCGATAGTTCATTTTCCCCTTGCCTTTGGGGATGTTTCTAGGAAGAAACTGTTGCGGCTGAGGTTGAAGAGGTTGCTATCTATGTTCTACTCAAGGATTTTGATGTATTCCTGTCTCACATTTAGGTCTTTCATCCAATTTAAGTCTATTTTTGTGTGTGGTGTAAGGAAATGGCCCAGTTTCATTTGTATGTGGCTGTCCAATTTTCCCAACACCATTTGTGGAAGAGACTCTCTTTTTTTCACTGGACATTCTTTCCTGCTTTGTTGAAGATTAGTTGACCATAGAGTTGAGGGTCAGTTTCTGGGCTTTCTATTCTTTCCATCGAACTATATGTCTGTTTTTATGCCAGTACCATACTGTCTTGATGATTACAGCTTTGTAATAGAGCTTGAAGTCTGGAATTGTGATGCTACCAGCTTTGGTGTTCTTTTTCAACATTCCTTTACTTATTCGGGATCTTTTCTTGTTCCATGAAAATTTTAGGATTCTTTGTTCCATTTCTTTGAAAAAAGTTGATGGTATTTTGGTAGGAATTGCATTAAATGTGTAGATTTCTCTAGGTAGCATAGACATTTTCACAATATTTGTTCTTCCAGTCCATGGTTTTTCCATTTCTTTGTGTCTTCCTGAATTTCTTTCATGATTATTCTATGGTTTTCTGAGTACAGATTCTTTGTTTCTTTGGTTAGATTTATTCCTTAGGTATATCTTATGGTTTTGAGTGCAATTGTAAATGGATTTGACTCCTTAATTGCTTTTTCTTCTACCTTGTTGTTGGTATATGGAAATGCAACTGACTTCTATGAATTGATTTTATATCCTGACACTAATGAATTCCTATTAGAGTTCTAGCAGTTTTGGGGTGGAGTCTCTTGGGTTTTCCACATAAAGTATCATATCATGTGCAAAAAGTGAGAGTTTGATTTCTTTGCTGATTCAGATGCATTTTATTTCTTTTGGTTTTCTGATTGCTGAGGCTAGGACTTCTAGTACTATGTTGAATAGTAGTGGTGATAGTGGACATCCTTGCCATGTTCCTGACCTTGGGGAAAAAACTCTCAGTTCTTCCCCATTGAGAATGATATTTGCTGTGGGTTTTTCATAGATGGCTTTTATGATATTGAGGTATGCACCCTGTATCCCTACACTGTGAAAATTTTAATCAAGAAAGGATGCTGTACTTTGTCAAATGCTTTTTCTGCATCTATTGAGACTATCATGTGGTTCTTGTTTCTTTTATTAATGTATTGTATCACATTGATTCATTTGCTGATGTTGAACCAACCTTGTAGCCCAGGAATAAATCCCACTTTGTTGTGGTGAATAATCCTTTTAATGTACTGTTGGATCCTATTGGCTACTATTTTGGTGAGAATTTTTGCATACATGTTCATCAGGGATATTGGTCTGTAATTCTCCTTTTTGATGTGGTCTTTGTCTGACTTTGGGATCAAGGTCATGCTGGCCTCATAAAATGAGTTTGGAAGTTTTCCTTCCATTTCTATTTTTTGGGAACAGTTTCAGGAGAATAGGTATTAGTTCTTCAAATGTTTTGTAGGATTCCCCTGGGAAGCCATCTGGTTCTGGGCTCTTGTTTATTGGGAGATTTTTGATAACTGCTTCAATTTCCTTACTGGTTATTGGTCTGTTCAGGTTTTCTATTTCTTCCTGGTTCAGTTTTGGTAGTTTATATATCTCTAGGAATGCATCCATTTCTTCCAGATTGTCTAATTTGCTGGCATGTAGTTGCTCATAATATGTTCTTATAATTGCTTGTATTTCTTTGGTGTTGGTTGTGGTCTTTCCTCTTTCATTCATGCTTCTATTTATTTGGATCCTTTCTCTTTTCTTTTTGATAAGTCTGGCCAGGAGTTTATCAATCTTATTAATTCTTTCAAAGAACCAGCTCCTAGTTTTGTTCTACTGTTTTTTTTTTTTTTTTGGTTTCTATTTCATTGATTTCTCATCTGATCATTGTTATTTCTCTTCTCCTTCTGGGCTTAGGCTTTCTTTGCTGTTCTTTCTCCAGCTCCTTAGATATAAGGTTAGGTTGTGTATTTGAGACCTTTCTTGTTTCTTGAGAAAGGCTTGTATTGCTATATACTTTTCTCTCAGGACTGCCTTTGCTGCATCCCAGTGATTTTGAACAGTTGTGTTTTCATTTTCACTTGTTTCCATGAATTTTAAAAAATTCTTCTTTAATTTCTTTTGAGTTCTTTCCATGTTTCCTCTTGTGATTGAGTTCTAGTTTCAAAGCACTGTGGTCTGAATATATGCAGGGAATGATCCCAATCTTTTGGTACTGTTTGAGACCTGATTTGTGACCCAGGATGTGATCTGTTCTGGAGAATGTTCCATGCATGCTAGAGAAGAATGTGTATTCTGTTGCTTTGGGATGGAATGTTCTGAATATATCTGTGAAGTCCATCTTGTCCAGTGTATCATTTATAGCCTTTATATCCTTGTTGATCTTTTGCTTAGATGATCTGTCCATTTCAGTGATGGGGGTGTTAAAGTTCCTTACTATTATTGTACTATTGTTGATGTGTTTCTTTGATTTTGTTATTAATTGGCTTATATAATTGGCTGCTCCCAGGTTAGGGGCATATATTTAAAATTGTTAGATCTTGTTGGATATACCCTTTAAGAGTGATGTCGTGTTCTTCCTCATCTCTTATCACAGTATTTGGTTTAAAATCTAATTTATCCTATATAAGGATTGCACTCCAGCTTTCTTTTGATGTCCATTAGCATGGTAAATGGTTTTCCATCCCCTCACTTTAAATCTGGAGGTGTCTTTGGGTCTAAAATGAGTTTCTTAGACAGAATATTGTTGTGTCTTATTTTTTTTTATCCAATCTGATACCCTGTATCTTTTGACTGGGGGCATTTAGTCCATTTACATTAAGGGTAACTATTGAAAGATATGAATTTAGTGCCATTATATTGTCTGTATGGTGACTGTTACTGATTATTATGTCTGTTCCTTTCTGGTCTATGTTACTTTTACGCTCTCTGCTTGCTTAGAGGACCCCTTTCAATATTTCCTGTAGTGCTGATTTGATGTTTGCAAATTCTTTTAGTTTTTGTCCTGGAAGCTTTTTATTCCTCCTTCTATTTTCAATGACAGCCAAGCTGGATACAATATTCTTGGCTGCATATTTTTCTCATTACATCATGCCAGTCCTTTCTGGCCTGTCAAGTCTCTGTGGGTAGATCTGTTGCCAAACTAGTGTTTTTACCATTGTAGGTTACAGACCTCTTGTCCTGAACTGCTTTCAGGATTTTTATCTTTGTTTTTGAGACTTGTAAGTTTTACTGTTAAGATGTTGGGGTGTTGACATTTTTATTGATTTTGAGGGGGGTTCTCTGTGTTTCCTGGATTACTGTTTCCATCCCCAAATTAGGGAAGTTCTCCACTATAATTTTCTCCAATATACCTGCCACCCCCCTCTCTCTTTCTTCTTTTTCTGGGATCCCAATTATTCTAATATTGTTTCATCTTATGGTATCATCTCTCTCTCTTGAATACTTCCCTTGTGATCCAGTAGTTGTTTGTCTCTCTTTTCCTCAGCTTCTTTTTTCCCTATCATTTGGTCTTCTGTATCACTAATTCCCTCTTCTGCCTCATTTATCCTAGCAGTTAGAGCCTCCATTTTTTACTGCACCTCATTAGTAGCCTTTTTGATTTCAACTTGGTTAGATTTTCATTCTTTTATTTCTCCAAAAAGGGATTCTCTACTATCTTCTCTGCTTTTTTTCAAAGCTAGCTATTGTCTTTATAAATGTCATTCTGAAGTCTAGTTCTGACATCTTACTAATGGCTGTATTTGGGTTCCTGGCAGTCAGTACTGCCTCTTGTTCTTTTTTTATTGAGGTGAGTTTTTCTGTTTTGTCATTTTGCCCAGAGAATAGATGAATGAGAGAACAAAATGCTAAAAGGGTAACAATGACCCCAGAAAAAAATACACTAAACAATTCAGAAGAGACCCAAAACTGGGGGGAAAAGAAAGGAAAAAAAAAAGAATATGATTAGGCTGGTGAATAGAACAGAGCCACACACTAGATTTTGAGTATATTTTGGTCTGTTAGAGGAAACTGCCTACCCCAATTTTTTTTTCTGCCTCCCAAAATTTTAAAGAAAGTAAAACTTGTATACATACAAAAAATAAGGTTAAATACGATGAGGAGATAGAATTTGACTTCTAGAAAGTGGTCACTTTTCTGTTCTTAGAACTGCTGCTATTCTTTTCCTCAATCTCCTGTTGAGTTTGTAGGTGTTCAGAATGGTTTGATAACTATAAACCTGAATTCCTGGGACCAGATGAAATTTAGGGCTCCTACTCCTCCACCATCTTACTCCTCCCCAGAATTGCTTTTCTCTAAGTAGTCCCTGCCAGCCTCAAGATCATATAGGAGCTCATTAGATTATCCATGAAAATATGAACAGGCTCATTTAGAGGAAGGGAATTTAGGGCTCATCTGTCATATGGGTGGTGGGTGGTTACGCATGTGGTTATGGAGCTTGGCCCTAGGGGACACAGGACTCACGGACTGCCTCTTATTGGTGCCAGTGGCTGATGCAGGACCAACCTAGGGCAGAGGTGACTATTGCTTCAAAGTCAGAGGCAGGAGAAAAGTCACTTAACAAGCAGTTATTTAGACCCACTTTGATCAAGCAGACATCCCATCCTGGAAATTAGTGCAAATAAGACATAGTCCTGGTTGTCAGAGTTTCCATCTTGGGGCTAGGGCAGCAGAATGGACACACTTGCTTTGCTGATACAGCATATAGACTTCAACCCCTTCTATCTTATCAGCATCTTATCTTCTATATTCCTTTAGAAGTCACACTATAACTATTCTAAGGTGCCATTGGGTCAACATTGACCCCATCCATGGCCCAAAGCTGGGCCATGGATGTGTCATGTGTCTGGGGATCTTTTTGGAGATTTTTGCTCTTGCGAATGAAGGAAATAGACTAGATTTATGCTGTGCTCTTTCTCTTGTACTCAGGTGTGGTAGCAGGGGCTGCAGCAGCCATCCTGAGATCTGCTGTCAAAAACAAGGCAAAGCTAAGCCTCCATAGTAGTGATGGTGGGAGGAAAGTGAGATGATTTGGGACTGTTGAGGTACTGTTGAGTACCTGGAGAACCACCATCTGACTTCAGACTTCTTTCTTTCTTTCTTTTTTTTTAAGGTTTTATTTATTTATTTGTCAGAGAGAATGAGCACAGGCAGACAGAGTGGCAGGCAGAGGCAGAGGGAGAAGCAGACTCCCCACTGAGCAAGGAGCCTGATGTGGGACTCAATCCTAGGACACTGGGATCACGACCTGAGCCGAAGGCAGCCGCTCAACCAACTGAGCCACCCAGGCATCCCCAGACTTATTTCTGTGGGAGACAAATAAGCATCTGAATGTTCATGCCTCTTGTTGAGATGTGCATGTATTGCCTTAAGATATTCCTGACCAGTTAGGATGACAATAAAAATAAAATGGTCAAGTAATAATTAATAAAATAAATATAGAAAAACATGTGCAGTGTTGGGTGATGTGCAGAGAATGAAGTGAGATCAGACAAAATGACAGGCATGTCATGTGTGGGGAGAGCCTGGAGGAGGGCTCTCTTCAGAGGAGACTGTGGGGCTGCCTTCAGGATGGGAAGAAGGGATAAGACTAAAAAGTGTGTTTGGAGTCAGTCCCTGTGTAGAAGCGGCTGGTTTGTGTGAGGATTCAGGGACAGTGAGAACCTTAGGTATCTGTGGTTCAAAGCTAGCTCTGTTCCAAGGTGACATTTTCTCAGAACTTAAAAATTTGAGGCGCAGTTTTAATGTGTTAGCATTTGTATGTTGTATGTTTCCAGGGAAGGTGAATCACAAGAGGAGCACTATGTAAACCTCCCTGCAAACTGAGTGGAAAGCAGGAGCCCATTTGTAGCTGATAGTCACTGTGGCTTCTCTGTGGCTCACCTATGTATTGGTGTTCTGTATGACATCAAATTCCTGTCACACTCCTGTATATTGTATATTTATACCCATACACATATAAGAGTATATTCGTATATGTGCACATACATAATAATTGTGTCTGCTCTATGTGTGTTTGTAGTTACATTTGTGTGTGTGTGTATACATATTTACATGTATTTTCTAGAGATTTTGAATTCTGAATTGTGTAGCAAGTTGCTATTGATGGGCTCTTTGTGTTGTTAGGAGACATGCGGTTTTATTTCATTAGAAATTTTAAGCTGGGTGTTGTTACCCTAAAGAATAGCAGGACCAAATTAGTCATCAGATCCTGTTGACTCTGGGCATTGGTATCAGTTAGTTAATTATGGAGTTCCTGCAAGTGAAATAGATGGGCAGCTTACCATTTTTAAAAAGATTTTATTTATTTATTTGAGAGTGATAGAGAGAGAGAGAGCATGAGAAAAGAGAGGTCAGCTGGGGAAGCAGACTCCCTGCCAATCAGGGAGCCTGATGTGGGACTCGATCCTGGGACTCCAGGATCATAACCTGAGCCTAAGGCAGTCGCTTAACCAACTGAGCCACTCAGGTGCCCAGCTTACTATTTTTAAAGCATATGTATAAATAGAAATATTTGCCTTTGGCAAACACTTTGACTTGCTACTGAACATTAGCAGAGATTGTGTGCTTCTTATTAGCTACTAAATCACCATGTGACCCGACTGCCTGCAAGGACTGGGTGCCATCTGAGCACCCAATGGAATTGGGCATTCACAACAGCTGTCTATCATCAAACAGAGGAGAAAAATTTGAGATCAGGCTTCAACAGGTCCTAAAGGAACAGGTGAGTTGCATGAGGAAGAGGCCAGATGTCTATAACCTCCACCCCCTGCTCCATTATCTTTTGTCTGTTGCACACAGCTATGGCCCAATGGGGATAATCCAATGACCAGCTGATAGAGAGAAAAAAATGTAGGGCTGGTTTACAGAGGTTGCTAATGATATGCAGCCAACTCTGACAGTTAATATTCCTACTGCAGCCGCATCTGGGACACCCCTGCATAATATGGGTGCAGGAGTATTTGAGCAGAGTAATTAGTTTTTTTCACCTGGACAGAGAGAAAGAGAGAAGTGGCTTTATTCTAACCTATGGGCTCTGACTCATAATTTGGCTGGATGGTCAATTTTGGAAGGACATAATAAGAAAATTGGTGAGGACATTTAAAGAAGAGTTATATAAGTAGAAATCCATAAATGAACATGAATGTGGATGCTATTTATGTTCCCTGAAAATTTCTACCATAATGTGTCCTCAAAAAGAAATGGTGTTAATAATCAGGTGGATAATGTGATGTGTCTGGGGATAATGGTCAGACTTCTTGTCTATCCACTCTTGAACTTGTCCAGTGGGCTCCATAGCAAAGTGCCTATGTTGCAAGGTGGGTGGTTATTCATGGGCTAATCACTATGGATTTCCAGTCACTAAAGCTGACCTGGTTATGGCTGTTTGTGAGGACCAATTTGCCAACAGCAGAGACCATCCGGAAGTTTCCATTCTGAGACCCTCTTTAGGGAATCAGCCAGGAGCCTGGTGGCAGATTAATTACATTAGACCTCTTCTATCATGGTAGGGATTGCTCTGTTCTTGCTGCAATGGACCTTTACTGAGATAAGGACTTGCTTCCTTTGACTATAATGCTTCCTCTCAAAGTATTACCCTTGGACTTTCAGGATACATCACCCACTGTCTAGTATTTCAAGGAGGCTTCTGTCCAAGGTACAGCGTGCCCATATGCATGGGATTCACTGGCTTTACCATCTTCCCCACCATTCTGAAACAGCTGGCTTGAATGAATGGACTAATATACTCTTGAAGACCCAGTTACTGTACCAGGTATGGGATAACACCTTGTGGGACAGGGACAACATTTTTCAAAAAGTGATATTTGCACTATATCTGTTTTCAATTTATAGTGCTATTTCTCCCATACCCAGCATTCATGGGTCCAGGAATCTAGAGGTGGAGTTAACTCACTGGTATTCCCAGTGATCTGCTGCAAAATTATGACTGTCACCATGAACCTACACTCTGCTGACATAGAGGTCTTAGTTCTAAAGGAGAACTGCTTCTACCGAGAGACACAGCGATGATTTTATTCAACTGACAGGTCAGACTTCCCTTTGTCACTTTGAGTTTCTTCCATCTCCACTGATGTCTCTTTGATTTTATTCAACTGACAGGTCAGACTTCCACTTGTCACTTTGAATTTCTCCCATCTCCACTGATGTCTCTTTGTTGGTCCTCCCAGCCTGGTCTTCCATCCCCAGACAAACCATAGCCAAGAAAACATGACAGCTGCATCCTGTCTCCTGCACATGCACTCTGATCCACATGGTGCAGAGGCTGCCTGGAGGACTGGGTTGGGAGACAGGTCTGGGAATCTCAGATGTGGGGCTCTGGGCCAGACCTATTCTTTGTCCACAGTCATCCTAGGCTGAAGGAGAGTGTGACACAGATGGGGCAGAGGTTTGTGCCTCGTATCCCTGTCTGTCTTCTGTCACTGTGCACATTAGTGCCACTGTCCCACACCTGACAGTAATAGTCAGCCTCATCCTTGGCCCTGATCACACTAGTGTTTAGGGTGGCTGTGTCTTCCAAGTTGTAGCTGGAGAACCAGTCAGGAATCCTTGAAGTAAGCTTGCTATTGTCATATATGACCAGTCAGCGTCCTGTCCTGGCTTCTGCTGAAACCGCTGCCCACTGCACATTTCTATACTGTATCTCAGACAGATTATAATGGCCATCTGTCCCAGGGTCACTGAGCACAGGGCAGCTGGGTCAACACTGGAGGCCTTTCAGGAGACTGGCCATGAGGCTGAATTGGGCCCTCGAAGAGCTACAGACAACACCTGATTCAGGGAAAGAGTTCTGTGGCCTCATCACTTACCCCTCCTGCTTCATATCCCCTCTGTGTCCCCCAGCTGTACTTTTGTCCCATCCTCAGTATGTCATCAGAATGGAAACTCTTTCATTCTGACACTTGTCCACCAGGGTGCATGTGGGAATTTAGTATTATATAATCACCTGCTGTTGGAAATTCATCACAACTTCTAGTCTATTTCCACGTGGTGCTTCAGTCTCTATGACACCCCATAACCCATAGGAGACCAGCTTCTGGCATTGTCAACACTTTGATTCCTTTCATTTTTTTCCCACCCATGTCTCATGTAAATTTATGAAAAGTGCCAGAAACGATCCTTGCCTGAGGGACTCATTTCAAGCTCCTTGTCTCTGTGAGAGTCCCCAGGGTCACATCTTTGCATACAGTGTGAGCTCTGGAGCCTGGTTAGTCAGTGGTCCCTCCTGGGTACTGGATTCTGTCACTGAAGCAAGGACAGCAGATGTGGTCTGAGGCTGTGGGAATCACTTCACTCTGGAGACAGTCTCACAAGGAGGCTGCAGACCCTCCTTCTAGGGACCAGGGGCTCCAATGCCCCACTTCCTGTCCCCTGAGACACTCCTGAGCAAGGAAGCTACAGCCCTTGATCAGAGTCTGCCTGGAGTGGGGCAACAGAAGCAGAGTGTGAGGGGTCAGGGCGTCTCTGGATGTGCCCAGTACAGAAGGGGCAGCTCCCTGGGACCTCAGGTGGAGAGTGAAATGACTGGAATTTCCCAGGTGAGGTACTTACACCGTCAGGACTCCTTTCAATGTCCTGGGTAACAGTGTGTGAGTCAGAACCTCAGATCATGGTCCCTGGAACCTGAGGAGATAAGGATGGATCACCACTACTTTCTTCTGAGAACTGAACCCTGGACCCCTGATGACCCCCAGACCTGGTATTCCTGTGAGACTCCCTCTGGGCAGCCCCAGCCTCTGTCCTGCTGCTCCTGATGCAGCTCTGCTGCCCCCTGCTGGTGGAGGAGGACTCAGACCAGGAGCTTCCCTCCTGCAGGTCTCCCAAGAGCACCTGTCACCTGAATAGGGGTGTGGACAAGGGTTTCCAAGTCCCACAGGCAGCTGCCCCTACTGCCCTGCCCAGATCAGCACAGAAGGTCACATACACTGTGCAGGAGACAGCACAAGTGGGATTCCTTCCCCTTGTACATGGGTTGATATGCCATAGCCTGTCCCTCTGGCTGTTGCAACACGTTGGGTGCAAGGTAAAGTGCAGTGTATTTTGAAAGGGCCACAGTCCAGGAAACCTTTGTGAGATCCCATTGGCATCCCTTTCTCTCCATTTAGGAATCAAGTCCGGTGCTGCCTGAATCCCAGTGAGTGTTGCTGGGTCACAGTGCAACGGGATCCTTCTAGCACTAACCTTCACATGTGCACCTAAAACTTTATTGGCCTATTTCTGTCATATCTGCCACTGCTGTTTCTATTACAACCCATACACTAGCAGTCTGGGGGAGGATGGTTTGTACATGAGTCTCTTCCATGATTTGGATGAAACAGGGAAGTTGGGAATCTGACCAGGATGTGCAATTTCACGTCATACACATCACACTTTTGCTAAGCCCCTTTCCTTGTATTTCTGCAGAGGATGAACAAGGAACTCCCAGCCCAGTGCCCACTCACTGAGACCCCATAATCTTTGTTTCATTCATAAGACTCTGTCGATGTTTGTACATCAGTGAATTTGGAAACAAAGTGTTTCTAACATCAGTATAATCTTCCCCATTTCATATCACATAAAGTTGAGGTCCAGGGAGTCTAGGTTCCCAGGAGAGCAGAGAAAAGTGGGGCTAGACCAGGGTGGAGCCCAGATGTACTGGATTCAGATCCTGGGCTCCTTGGGGGGCAGAGCTTGTGCAAGACAGGAGGGAGGGTGAGGCCAGCCTGGGCAGCAGGGTTTCTGTTCCTGAGCTCACTGCCATCCCCATCCTGCCTGGTCTATAAAGGAGCCAGCCCCTCAGCCTGCACATGGGGAGGGTCAGCAGGGTCATGTCCCTGGTTAGAGATGGATGATTTGTAGGGACATCGGACACTGTTTGGCTGTTCAAGACCCTGCCTGTATCCTTCTGGATATGCTGTGTACTATTGCTTGCTTCTCCCTGTCCTCAAAATTGGAGAGAATGACAGGGGTCCCCTGGCCACAAAACTGGGGCCAGAGAGTCTGGACACAAGGCCTCCAGGTTTAGGAGACTCAGGGGCTCCTTCTATGGGTACCACACCTGCAGCACCCTCCAGGTTGACTTCAGGTTCAAGGTCATGCTCAGGTTCCTCTGGGGCCTGAGCCTATGAGCAGCACCTGGGTCAGAACCTGGGCAGCAAGTGAGGAGGAGAAGCAGGAGAGGGTCCAGGCCATGGTGGGTTTCTTTTGGATTTGCATTCCTCACCTCCGACCTTATTAGAGTTCCTCCCAGGGACACGACATCACTCAGATGCAGGATAAGGACATCATAACTTGGCTTCAACTCCATCATTATTTCTGCTCTCATTGTCATACGTTTTACCTGTTTCTCCATTATAAATTAAACACGTTGCCATTGATTTTGCTTCTAGCACTTGATTGTACTTACAGGCATTAACCACTAAAATTTGTTTTACGTTTATCCATGTAGTTATGGTCTCCCAAGCTTATTATACTTTGTGTAGACTCACATTTCCATATGTCACTCTTTCCTTCTGACTGAAGGACATCCTTCACTCTCACTTGTCCTGGGGGTCTGCGGGTGATCAGTTCTGGGAGGTTTGCTATCTGAGAAACGTTGATTTTGTCTTCACTTTTCAATGACATTCTCATCAGTAAAGACCAAAGATGACAGATATTTCCTATTAGTATTTTGAAGACATTGCTTCCTGTTTTCCAGTTTACATGGTTCATGATGAGAAATGAGCTCCCAGCACAATGCTGGTTCTCTGTAGGGAATATGACTCTCCTCTCTGTCTGTGAGAGCATCTGCATCACTGGTTTGTAGCAATTTCATATGATGTGTCCTGTGCTCTCTCTCATGTTCCCTGTGCCTGAGTCTCTTTGAGCATCTTGGATATATTGGTTCCTGGGTTTCTCCAAATTTGAAGCCTTTCTGTAGATTATTTATTCACAGGTTTAAAAAAAATTATTTACTTTTGTAAAAATTTCTTTTCAGTGTTCCAGAATTCATTGTTTATGCACCACACCCAGAGCTCCATGCAATATGTGCCCTCCAGGCTCACCCAACCTCCCACTCCCCCTCCCCTCCAAAACCCTCAGTTTGTTTCTCAGAGTCCACAGTCTCTCATGGTTCATCTCCCCGTACAATTTGCCCCAACTCACTGCTCCTCTCCATCTCCCCATGTCCTCCGTGTTATTCCTTATGCTCACAAATAAGCAAAACCATATGATAATTGACTCTTTGTGCTTGACTTATTTCACTCAGCATAATCTCTTCCAGTCCCATCCATGTTGATACAAAAGTTGGGTATTCATCCTTTCTGATGGAGGCATAATACTCCATAGTATATATGGACCACATCTTCTTTATCCATTAGTCCATTGAAGGTCATCTTGGTTCTTTCCACAGTTTTGCCATTGCTGCTATGAACATTGGGGTACAGAGTCTTTTCACTATCTTCTTTTCACTACCTCTTTTCTTTTCACTACCTTCTTTTCACTACATCTGTATCTTTGGGGGTAAATACCCAGTAGCGCAATCGCAGGGTCATAGGGAAGCTCTATTTTTATTTTTATTTTTTTAAAATTTATTTATTTGTCAGAGGGAAAGAGAGCGAGCGAGCGAGCACAGGCAGACAGAGTGGCAGGCAGAGGCAGAGGGAGAAGCAGGCTCCCTGCCGAGCAAAGGAACCCGATGTGGGACTCGATCCCAGGACGCTGGGATCATGACCTGAGCCGAAGATAGCCGCTTAACCAACTGAGCCACCCAGGCATCCCTCTATTTTTAATTTCTTAAGGAATCTCCACACTGTTTTCCAAAGTGGCTGCACCAACTTGCATTCCCACCAACAGTGTAAGGGGGTTCCCCTTTCTCCACATCCTCTCCAACACATGTTGTTTCCTGTCTTGTTAATTTTGGCCTAACAGATGTAAGGTGGTATCTCAATGTGGTTTCAATTTGAATCTCCCTGATGGCTAGTGATGATGAACATTTTTTCATGTGTCTGTTAGCCATTTGTATATCTTCATTGGAGAAGTGTCTGTTCATGTCTTCTGCCCATTTTTTTGACATGATTATTTGTTTTGTGTGTGTTGAGTTTGAGGAGTTCTTTATAGATTTTTGGACATCAGCCCTTTGTCTGTACTGTCATTTGTGAATATCTTCTCCCATTCTGCGGGTTGCCTCTTTGTCTTGTTGACTGTTTCCTTTGCTGTACAGAAGCTTTTGATCTTGATGAAGTCCCAAAAGTTCATTTTTACTTGTGTTTCCTTTGCCTTTGGAGACATATCTTGAAAGAAGTTGCTGTGGCCAATGTCAAAGAGGTTACTGCCTATGTTCTCCTCTAGGATTCTGATGGATTCCTGTCTCACATTGAGGTCTTTTATTCATTTGAGTTTATCTTTGTGTATGGTATAAGAGAATGGTTGAGTTTCATTCTTCTACACATAGCTGTCCAATTTTCCCAGCACCATTTATTGAAGAGACTGTCTTTTTTCCACTGAATATTTTTTCCTGCTTTGTCAAAGATTATTTGTCCATAAAGTTGAGGGCCCATATCTGAGCTCTCTACTCTGTTCCACTGGACTATCTGTCTGTTTCTATGCCAGTACCATGCTGTCTTGGTGATCACAGCTTTGTTAAAGCTTGAAATCAGGCAACGTGATGCCAGCAGTTTTGTTTTTCTTTTTCAACATTTCCTTAGCAATTCGGGGTCTCCTCTGGTTCCATACAAATTTAAGGATTTTTGCTCCAGCTCTTTGAAAAATGCCAGTGGAATTTTGATTGGAATGATATTGAAAGTATAGATTACTCTAGGCAGTATAGACATTTTAACAATGTTTATTCTTCCAATCCATGAGCATGAAATGGTCTTCCATCTTTTTGTGTCTTCTTCAATTTCTTTCATGAATGTTCTGTAGTTCTTCGAGTACAGATCCTTTACCTCTTTGGTTAGGTTTATTCCCAGGTATCTTATGGTTCTTGGTGCTATAGTAAATGGAATCAGTTCTCTAATTTCCCTTTCTATATTTTCATTGTCAGTGTATAAGAAAGCAACTAATTTCTGTACATTGATTTTGTACCCTGCCACATTATGAATTGCTGTATGAATTCTAGTAGTTTGGGGGTGGAGTCTTTTGGGTTTTCCGTATAAAGTATCATGTCATCTGCAAAGGGAGAGAATTTGACTTCTTCACTGCCGATTTGGATACCTTTTATTTCTCTTTGTTGTCTGATTGCTGTTGCTAGGACTTCCAGTACTATGTTGAACAAGAGTGGTGAGAGTGGGCATCCTTGTTGTGTTCCTGATCTCAACGGGAAGGATGTCAGCTTTTCCTCATTGAGGATATTTGCTGTGGGTTTTTCATAGATTTTATGAAGTTGAGGAATGTTCCCTCTATCCCTATACTTTGAAGCGTTTTAACCAGGAATGGATGCTGTATCTTGTCAAATGATTTTTCTGCACCAATTGAGAGGACCATGTGGTTCTTCTCTCTTCTCTTATTGATTTGTTCTATCACATTGATTGATTTGCAAATGTTGAATCACCCTTGCATCCCAGGGATAAATCCCACCTGGTCATGGTGGATAATCTTTTTAGTGTACTCTTCACAGATGTTTTGTTTCGCCCTCAGTCCCTTACCTTCCCTCTCTGAAGTCCCTACACTTGCACACTGTGTGGGTTTCATGAAGGTGTCCTCTGGGCACTGAGCCTTCATTAATATTATTAGGTATTTCACTGTGTGTTTCATTTTGAATACTTTCCATTGCTGTGACATCAAATTTCCTAAACTCTTCTTTTGCAGCATCATACCTGCTGTCTCCTGTATTTTTAAATTTCTGGACATATTGTTTTGGAAGTTTTAAAAGAAGTGTTCTTTAAAAAATGTCTCCCATTTCTGCTTCTCACCTGTGTAGTCCTTCCTCCACCCACAGTCCCAGAGGAAATGAGTTCTAACAACTGATTACAAATCTCCTGCTGATCCACCCTCTGCAGCCTGCCTAGAGGACTGGGAGGAAGGGGACAGACTGGGGACCTCAGACCTGGGGACCTGGGCCTGACCTGCTCACTGCTCTGTGCATGGGCCTCCTGGGTCTGGAGGAGAGGGTGGCAAAAATAGGGAAGGGGTTTATGTCTCACTTCCTCATTTGCCTGTGTCATGGTGAGCATTACTACTGCTGTCATAGGACTGACAGTAATAGTCAGCCTTGTCTTCGGCCTGTGACCTGCTGATGGTCAGGGTGGCCATGTTCCCTGACTTGGAGCCAGAGAATTGCTCTGGGATCCCAGAGGGCCACTCACTATCTGCATAAATGACCATCAACGGGGCTTGGCCTGGTTTCTGCTGGTACCACTGTATCTCATCATAGTCCAGTTCCTCTCCAGTGCAGGTGATTGTAGCCGTCTGTCCCAGGGCCACTGACACAAAAGGCAGCTGAGTCAGCTTACTGGAGGCCACCAAGCCTGAAAAGACAGAAGAGGAGAGGTTGAAATGAGGTCTAGGAGCTCATCCCAGGGCCCAATACTGAGGCTGTACTGTGCCTGAGCTAGGGGTTTGGGGCAGGCTCGGCTCAGGTCCTGTGGGGCTGAGAGTGTGGGCCAGACTGGGGACAGCACCTGTGCAGAGAGTGAGGACAAGGAGTGAGAGAGGGGTCCAGGCCATGGTGGATGTGCTCAGCGCTCTATCTTCTAAGAATCACAGCTGGACCAGGCTCACCCTGGTCTCTCTTATTTCTTTCCAGGCCTCTTTGTCTGTGATTGTTTGTAATTATGCAAATTTCCTCCTCTCTGGGACTCAGATCACTTGTGAGCTCAGACCAGGTGACTGAGGAGGAAGAAACAATCCCGTAGCTTCCTCCAACAGCTCTCAGGTCAGAAAATGAGCCTTGGTCTCCAAATTTGGTACCACAGTCCCATTTCTGTGGTTTGAACACAACCACTGACCCTACCCATTCTGCCTGGGGTTTGTCCGGGGCTGGCCCAGGGTATTCCAGATTCCTGGCCATGGGGCTGGTCTGGTCCCTCTAAGAGATGTAGACAACACTAGATTCAGGGAAAGGTGGTCCTGTGACCTCATTACTTTCCTTCCATGGCTTCTTGTTCCCTCTGCATCCCCCAGAGACTCTGTGGTCCCAACCTTGGCATGACAACAAAATAGGAAACTCTCTCATTTTGAGATTCTTTCATCATTTTGTAGGTAGGTGATTACTTGTTAAACAACGACTTGCTGTTGGAGATTCATCAGGATTTCTAGTCTATTTACACATGGTGCTGTTGTCTCTATGCAACCCCCATCCCACAGCAGACCAGCAGTTGGTATAATCAACCATTTCATTCCTTTTAATTTTTTTCATTAATGTTTCATGCAAACCTGTGTAAAGGGCCAGAATCCATGAGAAACAACTTCAAGGACTGTGATCTTGTGAGGATCCACACGATCACATGTTCCCATATGTTGTGAGTTCGAGGGCCTGAGCCATGGTCCCTGCAGCCATGAGAATCATGTCACTCTGGAGACAGTCTCACAAGGAGGCTGCGGATGCTACTTCCAGGGACCAGGGTCCTGAGTGCTCTGCCTCCTGCCCCCTGAGATGCTCTTGAATAGAGGAGATGAAGCTCCAGGTCTGCGTTTGGGTGGAGGTGGGGAAGGAGAGGCAGAGTGCGAGTCATCGGGTGTCTCTGGATGTGCCCAGCAGAGGGGAGTCAGTCCCTGGGGACACTGATGGACAGAGAGGGGACCTGTTTCAGGACTCTTGTCAGTGTCCTTGGTGACACTGTGTGTTTGAGCCTCTGAACATGGTCCTTGCAGCCTGAGGAGTTAGGATGGATCATCCTGACAGTCTCTGAGGACTGAACCTTAGACAACCTGCTGACCCCAGGCCTGGTGTCCCTGTGAGGCTCCCCCTGGGCAGCCCCAACCTCTGTCCTGCTGCTCCTGCTGCAGCTCTGCTGTCCCCTGCTGGTGGAGGAGGACTCAGACCAGGAGCTTCCCTCCTGCACCTTCCCTCCAGAGCACCTGTCACCTGAGAAATGTTGTGGACCAAGGTTTCCAGCCTCCCACAGGCAGCTGTCCCCCTGGTCTGCCCAGCCCAGCCCAGCAGAGAAGGTCACATTCAAGGTGCAGGAGGCAGGGCAGCTGGGATTTCTGTATTTTTTCCCAGGGTTGAAATGTCCTGGCATATCCTGGTATCTTCTTACAAAAAGGAGAGTGTATGCTACAGTGTAGTGCATTTGAAAAGGGTCATTGTCCAGACAAATGTGTATGATGTCCCACAGCCACCAGGTTCCTATGTATTTAGGAATCAGGACCGATGCTTCCTGCATCCCTATCCATGCAGTTGGGTCATCAGAGCAACAGGTGATGCTTCTGGTGCTAAATTCTGCTGAGCAGGCAAACCTTTAATTTTATTGTTATTACTGCTGTTTTTACCTCTTTTCCCTCATTCCAGCCTACATCTTCTGGAATTTGGTGTGGGAGGACTTGTAAACTAGTCCAGTCTCTGGTTTGGTGAACTTGGGAAACTACTCATCATATCTGCATCTAACTGCACATGAAGAAGGTCCCAGTGTAGATGAAAACGTTTCCTTGGATTCCCCCATTTGCAGATAGGAGACTCTGACACCAGGGTTAACTCACTGAGACCTCACTGAGTCGTTCTCATGAACGAGGCTCTTTAATGTTTTGTATCATTTAATGTGAAATAAGTATTTCTTACATGAGCTAAGCTTCCTCATTTCACAGTAGGTAAAGTTGAGGACCAGAGTGGCTAGCTTCCTGGGAAAACAGAGGAAAGTGGGTTGAGTCCAGGAGTGGAGGCCAGGTGTGCTGGACTCAGACCCTGGGCTTCCTGGGGCAGAACTTGAACAGGATGGAAGGGAGGGAGAGGCCAGGCTGGGCAGCAAGGCTCTGTCCCAGGCTCACTGCCATTCCCATCCTGGCTGTTTGGATTTGCAGAGGCCTGGTCTGGGTCCTGCTGGCTCTGCTGGCTCTGGTTGGTCCTCTCTCTGTGCTCCTCCAAGCAGGTGGGGGTACCAGTGGTGTCCCAGCCATTCTACAGGGGGCATGGAGTCATCTGAGGTCCACAGTGTCTGCAGGTCCAGGGAACTGTGGGGCTCATTCTCAGGGTTTCCACTCCTGTATCGTCCCCTGGGGTGAATTTAGGGTCAGGGTCATGCTCAGAGTATTGTGGGGGCTGAGCCTGTGGGCAGGCCCAGGGGCAGTACCCGGACAGAGAGTAGTGTGGGGAGCAGGAGAGGGTCCAGGCCATGGTGGGGACCCCAGAGTTCTGTCTCCCGAGCCCCAGTTGGAGCCTGGCCACCTTAAGCCTCCCTCATGTCCTTACTTGTCCCCTTGAAGATGTTCCTTCTCCCACTGGTGGAGAGAATCTCTGTGCTTCTGGGTGAGTTTCATGGATCTGGTTCATGTGTAGTTGTGTTCCCTTCTGGGTGGTGGAGGGAGCTCTTGTCACTGTGTGTTTGAACATCTTAAAGCCCAGGGAAGGAAGGGACATATGGGGGCATTTCTAGTCCCGTTCTCATGAAATGTGCACTAAGATTATTTCTTCCCTTCTTTCTATGTGAAATACATAACAGAAAAAATCATCCTAATTATTTTAAGGATTCAGTTCGTCTTCCCAGATTTTCTGTCTGTTCCCTGTGAATGTTTCATGGCTCACTCTGTGGAGCAGAAGTGGGTGAGAATTGTCCTAAAATGTTCCTAGATGTCAGTGTCATTTCCTTTACTGGAGGTTTCTGATCGGCAGCATCCACTTGGGTGTTGCTGTGACTCTCACTCTGATAATCCCTGTCATTAATCATGGTGTTTAGAGCATTCCTGAATGTGATTAGTAGTATCTCTTCAGTATAGCACCTCGCCTTTATTTTTTTGTTGTCCCATGTGTTCTTTGTTCCCTCTTTCCATGTATCTTTTTTGGATTAATGGAGCATTTGATAGGATTCCATTTTATCTATTTCTTCTGCTTACAAGCTGTAAGTTCTTTCTGTCTTATGATTGGTAACTTGCAATAGTCCACATTCCCATGATGCTGCCATGTTACATAGAATGTAAGCAACTGTTAACATCCTTCTGTGTCTCACCTTTCAACATATTCGCTGTGATTTTTCCTACATATTATTTCACCTCTGTTAGAAATTTCAACATACATAGTTATTATACTTGTGTGGGCAGTGACATCATTTTTATAATTTTTTTGTGTTATGTTAGTCACCATACAATACATCATTAGTTTTTTTAAATTTCTTTTCAGCATAACAGTATTCATTGTTTTTGGACCACACCCACATCATTAGTTTTTGATACAGTGTTTCAAGATTTGTTGTTTATGCACCACACCCAGTGCTCCATGCAATACATGCCCTCCTTAATACCCATCACCAGGCTCAACCACTCCCCCATCCCCCTCCCCTTGAAAGCCCTCAGTTTGTTTCTCAGAATCCACAGTCTCTCATGATTCGTCTCCCTCTCTGATCCTTTCCTTCTCCTAAGGTCCTCCATGTTATTTCATATGTTCCACAAGTAAGTGAAACCACATGATAATTGACTTTCTCTGCTTGACTTATTTCACTCAGCATAGTCTCTGCCATCCCATGCATGTGATGCCAATGGTAAGTATTCATCCTTTCTGATGGATGAATAATATTCCATTGTGTATATGTACCATATCTTCTTTATCCATTTGTCTGTTGGAGGGGATCTTGGTTCTTTACACAGTTTGGCTATTGTGGACATTGCTGCTATGAACATTGGGGTACAGATTGCCCTTCTTTTCACTACAGCTGTATCTTTCGGGTACATACCAAGTAGTGCAATTGCAGGGTCATAGGGGGGCTCTATTTTTAATTTCTTAATGAATCTCCACACTGTTTTCCAAAGTGGCTGCACCAACTTTCATTCCCACCAACAATGTAGGAAGGTTCCCCTTTCTCCACATCCTCTCCACCATTTGTTGTTTCCTGCCTTTTTAATCTTTGCCATTCTAACTGTTGTAAGGTGATATTTCAATGTGATTTTGATTTGAATTTCCCTGATGGCTAATGATGATGAACATTTTTTCACGTGTCTGTTAGCCATTTGTATGTTTTCTTTGGAGAAGTGTCTGTTCATGTCTTCTGCCCATTTTTTGACTTGATTATCTATTGAGTGTTGAGTTTGAGAAGTTCTTTATAGATTTTGGATATCAGCCCTTTGTCTGTACTGTCATTTGCGAATATCTTCTCCCATTCCATGGGTTGCCTCTTTGTTTTGTTTACTGTTTTCTTTGCTGTGCAGAAAACTTTTATCTTGATGAAGTCCCAGAAGTTCATTTTTGCTTTTGTTTCCATTGCCTTTGGAGATTGTCTTAAAAGCAGTTGCTGTGGGCAATGTTGAGAAGTTACTGCCTATGTTCTCCTCAAGGACTCTGATGGATTCCTGTCTCACATTGAGGTCTTTCATCCATTTTGAGTTTATCTTTGGGTATGGTGTAAGAGAATGGTCGAGTTTCATTCTTCTACATATAGCTGTCCAATTTTCCCAGCACGATTTATTGAAGAGACTGTCTTTTTTCCACAGGATATTTTTTTTTTTTTTGCTTTGCAGTGGCGTATCTTTTAACGAGATTTAGATAATAAAAAAGTCTTAATATTTGTCCCTTTAGTTAGCATTTCTGATTTTTACATTGATTTTTTAAAAAAGATTTTATTTGTTTGCCAGAGACAGAGTGAGAGCAAGAGAGAGAGAGAGAGCTAGCGCGCAAGCAGGGAGAGCAGTAGGCAGAGGGAGAAGCAGATTCCCTGCTGAGCAAGAAGCCGGATGTAGGACTTGATCCCAGGACCTTGGGATCATGACCTGAGCCAAAGGCAGACACTTAACCAACTGAGCCACTCAGGTGTCCCTTACATTGTTTTTATAGATTCAGATTCTTCCTGGAATCACCTCCCCTGCCTGAGGGATATTCATTTTTTAAAAGATTTTATTTTTTATTTGACACAGAGAGAGAACACAAGCAGGGGGAGCAGGAGAGGGAGTAACAGGCTCCCTGCTGAGCAGGGTGTCTGACCGGGGTCTTGATCCCAGGACCTTGGGATTATGACCCAGCCAAAGTCAGGTGCTTAACCGACTGAGCCACTCAGGCACCCTGCGGGATGTCCATTTACTTCTTGTATTTTGGGTCCGTTTTTGACCAATTGTGTCAGTTTTTGTGTATGTGGAAACTTTTTATTTAGATTTCATGTTTGAAAGATATTTTCCCCATGTGAAGAACAGTTTTTTCCTCTTTTCAATAAAGAAGTTAATCCACTGTCTCTCACTGGCATTTACACCACAGCAAAATCCACTGGAATCCTTCTCTTCCTTCCCCTGAGTGCAGGGATTCTGTCCCTATGGATGCTCCTTTTTTCTTTTTTAAAATATTTTATTTATTTATTTATTTGAGAGAGAGAGAAAGAAGCAGAAAGAGAGGATATGTAGGCTCCCTACTGAACAGGGAGCCTGACTCAGGGCTCAGTCCCAGGACCCTGATCATCCCTGAGCCAAAGGGAGATGCTTAACCAGGTGAGCCACCCAGGTGCTCCTGCATGACCTGTTTTTCAACATAAGTTTCTCTCTGTCTCTTCCTTTGTATCTCTGTGTGTGTAACATTTGAATACACATGTAGGTGTATATGAAATACATGCCCTATCGGATCCATAGTCTCTGGAGAATCCCAAAGAAGGCACTCTACCAGCTCTTACTCTTTTTGGTTCAAATCTTTTGATTTTGATGTCTTATTTCAGGGTGCAAATCCTCACTTCCTAACTTATCAGAATACCTCATGCCACAAAGTCATCCTTAGGTACAATAAGAATGTGATAACATGATTTTTCCTTTCCTGTTATTTTTGCTAAAATTTTCATATATTTTAGTTTTTACAACCATTTTAAATCAAAACGTATTGCTATTATTTCTGCTTAAATGGTTGACTACTTTTTATAGACATTAACTATAATTTTTTTCTATTTATCCATATGGCTCTGATATCTGATCCTTTTATATCTTTTCATAGAGTTACATTTCTCTCTGTCATTGTTCCTGTGGGGCATCCTTTACTATTACTTGTAGGGAAAGTGTGCAGGTGATCAGTTCTGTGAGGCTTGCAGTCTGAAAAGTTTTATTTTATCTTCATTTTTCAATGACATTATCACTGGGTAGAGGTTAAAGTTTATAGGTTTTTTTCTTTTAGTGTTTTCAGACATTGGTCCTCTGTTTTCTTGCTCACAAGGCTTATAATGAGAAATGTGCTCCCACCAGGATGCTAGTTTCTCTGTAGGGAACATGACTCTCCTCTCTGGCTGTGAGAGTTTCTGCATCACTGGTTTGTAGCAATTTCATTACAATGTCTGCTGTGCTGTGTCTCATGTTCCCTGTGCCCAAGCTTCATTGAGCTTCTTGGATATATATATATATATATATATATATATATATATATATATATCTCCATATATCCATATGTACCCATATATATATCCATATATATCCATATATATATATATGCTTGGTTTATTTTACCTGGGCAGAGAGAAGGACAGAAGTGGCTTATTTCTAACCTATGTTCTCTGAGTCGACTCAGTTTGGATGGATGGTTAGAGACTTAGAAGAAACAGGAAAAGGAAAGTGGTTAAAGATGTTTGAGGTGAGATATGTGAGTAAAACCCACCCCCAAATGAACACAGAGCTATTTGTATTCCATGAAAATGCCCACAAGAATGTATCCTCAAGGGGAAATGGTGTTCATAATCAGGTGGATAATGTGACATTCTGTAGACAGTGGTGAGCCTTCTTATCCATCTACTTTTGAACTTGTCTAGGGGCCCTAGAGCAAAGTGGCCATGTTGCACGTTGGGAGGTTATTCATGGGATAATCCCTAGGTTTGTCCACTCATAAGGCTGACATGGCTATGGCTACTTCTGAGGGAACAATCTGCCAAGAGCAGAGACCAGCCCAGATTTCCCAGGATGAGACCATTCCCTTGGGTATCATCCAGGAGCCTGGTGGCAGATGAATGACATTAGACCCCTTCCACCATGGAAGGGATCACTCTGTTCTTATTGGAATAGACCTTTACTCTGGATAGGAATTTGCTTTCCTTCACTGCAGTGCTTCTTCCCAAACTGTAACCCTTGGACTTACTGAATACCTCACCCACTGTTCTAGTATTCAGTGTGGCTTCTGTCCAAGGCTCACATTTCACATCAGAAAAGGGTTGCAGTGTGTCAATGCCCATGGAATTCACTGCTTCTACCAAGTTCCCCACCATTCAAAACAGCTGGCTTCAATGATGGACTACTGGCCTCTTGCAGACTTGTTTACTGTCCAGTCATATGCAATACCTTGTGGGACTGTGGCAAGATATTTCAGAAGCTGATATTTGCATTAAATCTGTGTCCAATATATGAGCTGTTTCTCCCATAGCCAGCATTGATTCGTCCAGAAATGAAGAGGTGATATTCTGGGTGACCCACTGCAAAATTTTCACTCCTTGTACCATGACCATACACTCTGCTGCCCTAGAGGTCTCAGTTCTAAAGGAGAATTGCTTCCACCCAGAAACACCACAATGATTTTATTCAGTGAAAGCTGAGACTTCACCTTGTCACTTTGAGCTTGTCTTGTCTCCATGGATGTCTCTCTGTCCTTCCAGCCTGAACTTTCATCCCCAAAGAGTACCCTAGGCAAGAAAACACGACAGCCTCATCCCGCCTCCTGCACAGGCACCCCTGATCCACACGGTGCAGAGGCTCCCTGGAGGGCTGTGTTGGCAGAGAGGCCTGGGAATCTCAGATCTGGAGCCCTGTGCCAGACCTCTGTGCTTTGTCCTCAGTCCTCCAAGGACTGATGGAGAGTGTGACACAGATATGAAAGGGGATGGTGTCTCACAACCCTGTCTGCCTCTGTCACTGTGAGCATTACCTCTATCCCACACCTGATAGTAATAATCAGCCTTGTCCTTGGCCCTGGTCCTGCTGGTGTTTGGGGTGGGGACTGTGTATTCCAAGTTGGATTTTAGCATCATAGAATCCCTGAGGGCACTTGTTATTGTCATATATGACCAGCTAGGGTCCTGTCCTGGATTCTGCTGATACCACTGAACACTGAAGTTTTCTATACTGTCTCTCTGACAGATGATCATGGCCATCTGTCCCAGGGTCACTAAGCACAGGGAGCTAGGTCAACACTGGAGGCCTTTCCACAGCCTGGCCATGCTGCTGAGCTAGGTGGGCTCCTGTAGAGCTACAGACAACACCTGATTCAGGGAAGGGTGGTCCTGTGGCTTCAGGGTCTACCCTTCCTGCTTCATGTGCCCTCTGTATCTCCCAGCCGTACTCTGGTCCCATCCTTACCATGTCATTAGAATGTAAAACTCTGTTATTCTAACATTTATTCATCATGGTGCATATGGGAATTTACTTGTTATACATTCACCTGCTGTTGGAGATTCATCACTACCTCCAGTCTATTTCTACTTGGTGCTTCTGTCTCTGTGATACCGCATCTCACAGCAGTCCAGCAACCTACATCTCAACACTTCGATACCTTTCATTTTTTCATCCATGTCTCACATGAACTTGTGAAAAGTGCCAGAAGCCATCCCTGACTGTGGGACTCACTTTAAGTTCTGTATCTCTGTGAGCATTCCCCATGGTCACCTCTTTGCACACAGTGTGATCTCTGGAGACTGGATAGTCAGTGGTCCCTCCTGGATTCTGGATTCTGTCACTGAAGCAAGGAGAGCACAGGGACCAGAGATGTGGATTGAGGCTGTGGGAATCACTTCACCTTGGAAACATTCTCACAAGGAGGCTGCAGACCCTACTTCCCGGGACAAGGGAGTCCAAGTGACCCCCTTCCCTCCCTTCCCAGAGACACTTATGAACAAGGAGCCACAGCTCTCGGTCATAGTCTGCCTGGAGGAGGGGAAGGAGAGGCAGAGAGTGAGAAGTCAATGTGTCTCTGGATGTACCCAGCACAGATGGGTCAGCTCCCTGGGACTTCAGCTGGAGAATGAGGTGACTGGAATTTTCAGGTGAGGTGATGACTGTGTCAGGACTCCTGTCAGTGTCCTGGGTAACTGTGTGTTTCTCTGACCCTCAGATCATGGTCCCTGAAGTCTTTGGAGTTCAGATGGATCATTCCGACAGCTTCTGAGGACTGAACTCTGGACCCCTGCTGACCCGCAGACCTGGTGTCCCTCTGAACCTCCCCCTGGGCATCCCAGCCTCTGTCCTGTGGCTTCTGATGCAGCTCTGCTGCCCCCTGCTGGTGGAGGAGGACTCAGACCTGGAGCTTCCTTCTTGCCTGTCATCCCAGAGCACCTGTCACCTGAGAAAGGGTGTGGACCATGGTTTCCAGCCTCCCACGGGCAGCTGTCCCACTGGCCTGCCCTGCACAGCACAGACAGGTCACATACAGAATGCAGGATTCAGAACAGGTGAGATTCCTGTACCTGTCCCAGGGTTGAAATGCCCTGGATAGCTGCTGTCTTGTTTCAGAAAGGAGAGTGCAGGCTACAGTCTAGTGC
>PISX010015703.1:0-48691 GCA_004024625.1 Mellivora capensis
CCATTGCACCGTCCCTCACCGTCGGCTCCCGTCCTGGCCACTGGCATGCCTTCATCAACTGTTCCTTCTTCCTCCTGCCTTGGTTCACCCACCACAGCAGAGGCCAAGGCAGGGGCCGGGGCCCAGCTTCTGACCCACCATCCAGGCATGGTGCAGGTGTATCCCCTTCGAGGAGCGGGGGGTTCTACCAGGTTGAATAGTGTGCCCCTACAAATTCATGTCAACCTGGAACCTGTGCATATGACCCAGAAAGAGGGGCTTTGCAAGGGTGATCCAGTTCCAATGAGGTCGTGCTGGATTGGGTTGGGCCCCAAGTCCAAGGACTGGTGTCCTCATACTTAGAGGAAAATGTGGACACAGACACTCCCAGGGAGAAATACCAACTGACGATAGGCAGAGATAGGACTGAGGTAAGGCAGACCAAGGGCTGCTGCAATCACCAGGGGCTGCAAGGAGGAGGAGGAATTCTTCCATACAGAGCTGGGAGAGAATGAACCACTACTCATCTGTGACACTGTGTTCCAGCAGCCCTAGGAATCCTGGGCAGGGCTATTCCTGAGCGATGTCATTCTCGTCCCGCCCCCAAGACCACAAGTGGGAAACTGGCCCCTTTCCAGGAGAAGAAATTCTCAGCTGATGAAAGACTTTAGCAGAAAAGGCCACATTATGTATGCAGCTGGGGCCACTTCAAAGGGAAGGCCATGTCTCCACTGCCTGGGGACAGAGGTGGCCAGGGTCATCCTCACTGCCCACCCCCCACCGTGGGCTGTAAGCCCTCCCGGCTTGTCCAAGCTCACAGCTGCATCCCTACAGCCTAGGCGGCTTCCTCATCCTGCGCCCCCACCCCTGCCTTGGACTCGCCTTGGAGGGGGCACTTGTGGGGAAGGCTGACTCCTAGACCCTCTTCGCCTACTGGATCAGTGTCTCCTACAGATGGGAGTAGCATCTGCCTTGCTTGCCCCCATTGTGTGACCCCACATGAGCCTTGTGAGTGGTGTCGCCAAGCATTAGCCAGCCGCGAGGACCCCAGAAGTGAGTGGGTTGGGTTTAAATTCTAAATCAGCCCCCTGCCGATTGTGTGACCCTGGGCAAGTCACTGCTCCGTGCCTCATTTCCTTGCCTAAGACATAGGGTAAGGGGCCTCATGGATTTTACACTCAGGTGTTGGCATTACTGTTGAGGGGTTGTAAGTGGTGAGGTACTAACCTCAGCTTCTAGAGTCAGATGGAACTGGAAGCAAATGGCAGTGACCTTGGGGCACTTGACCCTGCCCTCGAGCCTTGTGTCCGTGAAATGGGGCTAAGGCAGCACTTCTGCACAGGGGTCCAGGGAAAGTACCCATCCAACGTTGCTCTGATGGACACAGATGCTCAGGCCAAGCCTGTGAATAATTTTAACTGTGGGCAAAATTCCTACAATTTTTTTTTCTTCTGGTCCTTCAGGGCCCTCATTGCACATGGTTTGAAGCATCCTTGGCTTGTGAGGACTGGTGCTGGGGGCAGTTAAGAGGGCTGAGCAGAGAACATTCCTGCCAAAGATTCAGTGACATGGGAGAGGGATCCGGGACTGGGAGACCTGGGTCCAGCTTGATTCCATCTGATCTCGAACATTCTTGACTTCCCAGCCTTTGGTTTGCTCCCTGTAAAACAGACAGAAGGTCGGGATCCACACCTGGACCTTGGGCTGCAGAGGATTTCATGAGTCGTGGCACAGTGACCTGAGATACTCATTGTCATCGTTCATTCAGTCAGGGCCGGCTTCATGGGTGTGCCACCCGGGTCCCCCCTCAGAAGGGCCCTGAGCTTGGCTGAACGCTCTGCGGTCGCCATTTTGAAATCCCTGTTACTTTTGTAAAAAGACGCCCTGAATTTTCATTTGCACTGGGCCCCACAAATTTCATAGCCAGTCCTGCCTCTGACAAGTATCTGTTGGTCACTGAAGGTATGTGAAGCAGCCAAACTAGTATGGTGGGTCCCAGGGGTATACTGGTGGACATGGTCTCTGGCCTCATGGATTTGCCAGTGTAGAAGGGTATAAGGGTTGAGCAAGTGGCCCACAACATAGGCTCACATCCCAAACCCAGGCAGCCATGAATGCGACCTTATTTGGAAATAGGATCTTTGTAGATGTAATAAATTTAAGAAATCTAGATGAGGTCGTTCTGGATTAGAATGAGCCCTAAGTCCAATGACTTGTGCTCTCAGAACAGAGAGGGGCATCTGAGGCAGACACAGACACAGAGGAGAAACAGAGGGAAGGAGACAGGCAGAGTCTGGAGCGATGCATCCACAAACTCATGAATTGGCAGAAACCATCAAAAGCTGAGAGAGAGGGGCACCTGGGTGGCTCAGTGGGTTAAGCCTCTGCCTTCGGCTCAGGTCATGATCTCAGGGTCCTGGGATCGAGCCCCGCATCAGGCTCTCTGCTTGGCAGGGAGCCTGCTTCCTCCTCTCTCTCTACCTGCCTCTCTGCCTACTTGTGATCTCTGTCAAGTGAATAAATAAAATCTTTAAAAAAAAAAAAAAAAGGCTGAGAGAGAGTCATGGGATGGATTCTCCCCTAGAGCCTCCCAGAGGAACCAGCCCAGCAGACACCTTCGTCTTGGGCTTTTGGCCTCCGGAACTGTGAGAGACAACTTTCCACTGTTTGAGGCCACCACGATTATGGTCATTTGATACAGCGGCCCCAGGAAACTATTATGAGAATAGACAGACATGGATCAAATCATCACCCACAAAAATGTAAGGTAGTGAGGGTGACAAGGGACACGTAAGGTGCCTGTGGGGGAAGGGCTCTTTGGGACTCGAAGTCCTAGAAGGAGGTCACTAATGGGCCAGGAAGAACATTCCAGGCTGAGCAAACAGCATAGGCAAAGGTCCTGGGGTGGGGGGTTCACTCTCTGTAAAATCGAGAGGCCACATACCTGGCAGCTTTTTGGGGCTGATGTGTTCTCTTGGCCACAGAGAGCTTTAAAAAGACACCCAACTGGAAGCTGTCACTGTTTGTGACAATGCAGCAATTTGGCGCCTGTGGTTTCAACCTCAGCGGTTCCCCCCACGTTGGCACTACCAGCCTGACTGACCCTTGAAGGCAGTCTGTTCACCAGGCTCTGACCTGGTGGAGCTTCAGTCTGGTTCCCCGGGCCAGAAGTGCCTGGGTGTTTGCTCGTCCTAAACAAAGCAGAGGGTTTTCTGCTGCTGTTCCATCCCGGATGAGAGCTTCCATGCAGCCTGGCTCAGGGAATGGCTGTGTGAAGGACCCCCGACCTGCTGTTTCCGGGAGCAGAACGTCCCAGGAGATAGCCTGAGGGCTGTCCCACGGAGCTGGCCACTGGGGAGGCCACAGATGGGGCCAGAGTGCTTTTGGATCGTTCAGGAGGCCAGCTGCATGTCCTGGGACACCCCATCTCTTTGCTGTTCTCCCTGGCAATAAATCCAGAGAAAATACTCTCATCACCACGTCCTCTGCAAAGCCATCATCTGGGTCAAGTAGCTATGGGGACCACACGAGAGGATGGCTCTTGCGAGCATCAACTATGTTTTGAGCAGCAATTTGGTGCTAGGCACACAAGACAGAAATCCATGCCCTCCTGGAACAAACATTCCAGATCAAGGGTCTGCAGACAATGGCTAACGGGCCAGATCTGGCCAGACATCTGGCTTTGCACGGACCATAAACAGAGCGGCTTTTGAATTTTTAAGTGGTCGAAAATAAGCAAAAGAGGAATCACATTTCATGACATGTGTAAACGACACGGAATTCACATTTTGGTGTCCGTAAATAAAGTTTAATTGGCACGCGGCCACGACCGTTCCTTCTCACATGGGACATGGCTGCTTGGGCCTGTGACCGCAGAGTTGAGTAGCCACGACAGGTACTAGAGGACCTGTGAAGCTGAAAATGGTTATGACCAAACCCTTTACACAGACCCTTGTAGACCCTTCTAGGTTCTGACTGAGTGGCCTCTGGACCACAGCATCAGCATCAGCTGGCTGCTTGTTGGAACTCCAGACCTCTTGAGCCGGAACCTGCATTTTAACAAGATTTCCCAGGGATCTGTTATGCCCTTAACAGTGTGAGGGGTATTATCTGCCGAGGTCCCTGTGGATTCTCTAATTCCCCGCACCTGTGGCTAGGTTAATGCACCTGGTCAAAGGGGTGTTGCCAGGTGGCTGGTGTGATTAAGGGTCTTGAGATAAGGACACACACCTGGATTCTCCCCGTGGCTCCCGGACATCATCCCCGGGGTCCTTCGAGGAGGAGGAGGCAGGAGGGTGGGAGGAGAGGAAGGAGAGGTGAACACAGAACCAGAGGCTGGAAAAATGAGTTTGGAAAATGGAGTCAGGCGCTCCCTCCCCACCAAGCCATGAGGGAGCTTCTAGAAGCTGGAAAGGGCTCGGAAAGAATTCTCCCTTGGAGCCCCTGGGCGGAGTGCGGCTGTACCCATACCTCGGGTGGAGACTTCCGGCCTTCAGAACTGTAAGAGAATACATTTGTCTTAGGTTAAGTCGCTAAGTTTGCGGAAACAGTTACAACGGCAGGAGGCTGGCATCATTGTGGGTGCTGCTCAAGTGGGGGGTCCCTGCTGTTCTCCCCCCACACCCTGCACTGAGTTGTCTCTGGTGTTACTGAGTGTCCAGTTTCCCGCTCTAGAATATGCAGACGGTAATTTTTCCTTCCTGGGGCGGTTCGGGACTTCAACGAGATAACGTATGCAAAAGTGGCTCCAAAGGGTTGATGACCTTCTCTGGATAGAGGTCGTGGCCAAGGGCTCGCTCTGAGGGACCTCGGGCAAGCTGTTGAAGCTCTCTGTACTTGAGGTTCCTCACCTACGTGCCCATGGGGGGATCAAGGGGGGTCATTATGGCTCCAGTAGGTGCAGCCAGACTGAGAGCCTGAACATGTCCCTGGGCCCGGGCCTTGCTGAAGGAGAACGCAGCTGTGTTGGTGGCCAGACTGGTGCGGACCCAGATCTCTACCCTGAGTGCCCCCCATCTACCCCAAGGCATCCGGATTCAGGCTCTGAATGACAACTACAGCCTGGCTCCCCGGGGAGTAGATGCTTGTGTTCTCTCTGTTGCCCTTGCTTTTCCTCTGAGCGAGGTGTCCTCTCAGGGCAGGGGGCTCAGCGGGCTCACCGAGGACGGGCAAGGGGCTGCTGGGCCAGATAGGGGCCCAGGGCTCCAGAATGTGCAGTCGCTCCTGTGCAGAGGCCCTGGCCTCCTCTGGGCCTCAGTGGGAGTCAGCATGAGGCTGACCAGGCTGGTGTTGGCCAGCTTTGCTGCTCTGGGTCTTGGGTTTGGTTCCCTCTGAGCGCTTGATCCAGATCGTGTGTCTCTGGAGGGGTTCCTTAAAGGCAAGGACGTGTTCCATTGAGGACCTGAGCCCCCACCCAGCACAGGGCCTTGCACTCGGGAAATATGTCTGGACCAGTGAATGAACGACCTGTGGGCCTGAGAGGCTCCTGTGCAAACAGAAGGGGGTCTTGCTCCTGGAGCCTCAGGCAGCCCCCGGGGCAGTGTTGGTTGACCAGGCCATCCCCTCCTGCCCCAAATCTGGGAGTCGCTGAAGTGACCTTCCAGCCCCAAGGGGTGGAGACACCATCTCCCGAGGTCCAGGCCTCTGGACTTCCCCAGGAAGGGCCCCCTCATTTCTCCGAGGCAAAGACATGGGGCTGGGTGCATGCCCTTGGGTGCTGAGCCCCGTGGAGGTGTTCTAGAGGCAGTGAGGCCCACTGAAAGCTTTAAAAAAAAAAAAACTTTGTTGTTTTGCTGCTTTTTCCCCAATATTGTGTTAGGACTGTTGTCAGACCTACGCCATTGATTTGTTTAATGCCTTCCTACACTCCATTTCTCACCTATCCTCTCCATTCTTCCATCACGTCTCTTTTTTTTTTGGTGCATTTTGGTACATTGTTTGGACTTCTTATTTGGGAAGTCTCATGCCAATGCAGAACAGGGAGAATGACGTGATGAGCTCCCCCAAGGCTGGCCTCCCCATTGTCAATACTTACTTTTTTCCTTTTCTCTGTCTTCCCTGTCCTCATTTCCCGCCCCTCACCCCTGAAGGATTTTAAGAAAATTCCAGACCCTGTATTCTTTCACTTGCAAATGCCTCATGAGAAGTTTCAGCATCAAATCTTTGGTTATTTCCTGGTAACTAGGCTCCCAGGGCCTGGCCAGGGGGCTGGGCCGATTGGCTTAGCCTCAGTGTGGTGGAAGACTAGGAGGGGCATCTGGGTGGCTCAGTGGGTTAAGTGTCCGACTCTTGATTTCAGCTCGGGTCGCGATCTCAGGGTCGTGGGTTCGAGCCCTGTGTTGGGCTCCTGACTCAGCCATGAGCCTGCTTGAGGCTCGCTCTCTCTCTCTCTCGCTCTCGCTCTGCCCTGCCACCTGCTCTCCCTCTCAAATGAGTAAATAGATCTTAAAACAAAAACCGAAGCCATTTGAAAGTGAACAGTCCAGTGGTATTTACTGCATTCATGATGCTGCGTACCCACCACCTCTGTCTAGTTCCAGGACGTTTCCATCACCACACCCCCCTCCCCTGTACCTGCTACAAAGTCCCCCCTCATTCCCTTCTATCCCCTAGCACGTGGCAACCCCATCCTCTGCTTCCCGTCTCTATGGACTTACTAATTCTGGGTATTTCATGTAAGTGGAATCCTGCATCATGGGTCTCCACGCGTCTGGGTGCTCTCATTTCGCATCTCCATTTCAAGGTTCATCCGTGGTGTGGCACGTGTCAGGGTCCAACGCCCAGGGGGCATCCCTTTACTCACCTCCTGATGCAAATGTTCTTCCTGTCCTTCCGGGGAAACCCCCAGAAGAGGGGCTGCCGGGGCGAAGATGTGCCTACCTCGCCTGTCCTCCTGAGCGAAGGGTCATTTCCCAACACGGAGGCCAATACTTATTGTTAGCAAGAGTCTCATGTGGGCCAAACGTATGAGTAAAAAATCGAATATCATTATTTTAGTTTGCCTTTTCCTGACCGCCAGCGCGGAGGAGCGTCTTTGGAAAGTTCTTACTCTATCACAGCAGAATTCTAGGCACCGCAGCAGCGTAATTGAGGGAGGGGACATGATCTGGCAATCGGGAGCCTTCTGCCCAGATCTCAGATCTCCCCAGAGGGCAGTTGCTAGGGTGACCAAAGGTCCTGGTTTGCCCAGGACTGTCTGGCTTTAGCACTAAAATTCCCATGTCCCAGGAAGTCTTGGTCCCAGGGACATGAGTATGGTCACTCCCCCCCCGAAACTTCCTGCTGCCCCTGAACTTGGAACTTGGGGCTGAGAGAGAGATGGACAGGGGCAATGGGTGGGAGCCAGGGAGCTCCCTTTTTGCAGGAGGAGGGGGAGATGGTGCCGATGCAGGTGTATGCTGTCCGTGCTGGAACCGTCGTGGAGATGCCCTGTACCCAGGGCCGGTCCATCCCATCCCTGTGCCGACTCGCCCGGTCAGGGCTGGCAGCTCCGATAGACTCCGATAGTGTGGGAACAGGGGCTCCCACCCACCACCTCCTGCTGTCACCCCACTCATGAAGCTTTCGGGAGACAGGCAACCTGGCTTGTTGCAACCTGCCCACATCCATTCTGGTGCATTCCCAACCTCTCCATCGGTGCCTTAAATGCCCCTTCCCCAGGGTCTCCTTCCACTAGCGAAGTTGGCATCACTTGGGGACAGCTGCCCCGCTGTTAGAGAGTCAGAGGCTGGATGGACGAGAGAACTGAAGATGGGCCCGGCTCCTACTGGAGAGTCTCTTAGGTGATGTCCTGAAATGGAGGAGTGAGGCAGGTGAATGGGAGGGGCTTGCTGCTGGCATCTGTCCTTCCATCTGTCCTTCTGTCTCGGACACTTTATGTCTCTGCCTCCACTGCCCCATCTGAGACAGGCTCCTGGAGACAAGACAGGAGGATGGGACAATGTCTGTGCATCTGGGTGAGGGGGGAAGTGTGACCTGTTTGCCCCCAAACACAAATCCCCCAAATCAGCAGGCCTGGGGGAGGGGCAGGCAGTAAGCTGGAACCCCGCTGGGAGGCGGGGGATTTGGGGACCAAATGCTCTGTCAGTTGCCACATTCTCATCTCTCGAGGGTGGGCAGCTTTAGGACAAGGACCATGTCCCGCCCTTCACCACCCTTTCCCTCGTGCTCGTCCAGGACAGAGCATACCGTTCGGGCTCAGCAAATGATTCCTGGGCGGAGGAACAGAAGAATGAACAAATGGGACTAACTTACCGTGTGACCCCGGTGTGACTCCTCTCTGCATCTCCCTTTCCTCCTCTGTAGGATGAGTCAGGGTATCCCCAAGGCTCCTCAAGTCTACCGTCCTGAGCTGACCCCTCCCAGCCCAGCTCAGTTTTGGTCTTGGGCCATGGGAGGCCCTCAAGTGGTCGGTGGCCATAGCCCTGACGGTTAGGGGAAGCAGGGCAGTTCCTGCACGTGACCCTGGGAGGGGCTGCCCACGGAGGGCCACCTGCATCAGCCCTGTGCTCTAGAGAAAGGCCTTCTCTGGGGTCAGGGAGCTTGCTAATGGTATTAGGGCCCCATTCAAAAACCCTCGGTCTGCTCCCCAGGGATGGCTGGCATCATGCAAAATCCTGATGTGGCCTGACCCTGGCCCTGATGAACTTCCTGTGGTTGTGTCTTGCCTCAGTGTTTCTGCAGGGCTGCACCCCTCATCTGGAACCTGCCCGCCATTCCTCCTCCCACTGTGTCCAGTTCACAGTCGGGCCTCTGCCCAGGTGTTGCCTTCTCAGCATCCTTGCTGACCCCTGCCCACCAGAGTCGAGTCCTGCCCTGGTTCCCCAGCCAAGCACCTGCTCTTCTTCTCAGGCTGTTAATATCCAGGAGCCCACCCCGAATCGCTCCACCAGAACAGAAGACATTCCTAGTGCTCTTAGCTCCTAGGAAGTTATTAGGGTCCCGGAGCTCTGTGCCAGAAACAGGGGTAGAGGCCAGTATATATTTTCTCGTACTTCACACCATTACATATTCACTTTCTTTGGGGGGCAAGGTTGGCTCTGCCTTGTTTTCTACTGGACCCTTCCGTCTGATGCAGAATGGATGCTCAATAAGTATTTGTTGAATGGGGACGCTGGGTGGCTCAGTCGGTTAAATGTCTGCCTTCCTCCCAGGGTCCTGGGACCGAGTCCCGTGTTGAGCTTTCTTCTGGGCAGGGAGTTTGCTTCTCCCTCTGCCTGCTGCTCCCCCTGCTTGTGCTCTCTCTGTCTCTTTCTCTCTCCCTGACAAATAAATAAATAAAATATGTGCTTTGTTTTGTTTTTTTTTAAACGGGATATTTGTTGAACGAGTGCATGAATGAGGAGGATCCTACTGGGCTTTGCCCTCCTGTCCCTTCCTGCATGCTGTGTACCAACGTTTCTAAGTTACTGAGGGGTCTCTTTGTACCAGGCACTGTGCTAAGCCTCCTGCATGGCGATCCTATGAGGGAAGCATCCCTAGTTCCTACACTTCACAGATGTGGCAGCTGAGACTCAGAGAGGTGAGGGCACCGGCCCCCAGTCACACAGCACTGGGGAGGGGAGAAGCCAGGATCTGATCGAAGTTCCTCCAGCCTGAGGCCCATGTTCTGAATCACCACCCACCCATCCTGAGGTGGGGCCCCATCCCAGCCCCGGCTCGCTCCCCTGCCCTCCGTGCAAGGACAAGGTAGAGAATTCCGAGGGGCCCCAGACTCCCCACCTGGACAGTGGCCTGGCTCAGGGGAGATCTGCCTCCCGGGCTCTGGGTTATATTCCACTGTTCCTCACTGCCTCCTAAATTAGTTCCACGTTCGGCCCAGGGCCTGCGGTTTCCACTTGTTTTCTGTAACTGGAGCTTCCCCAGTGCTTGGCACCGAGATCCAGGACTTGGTGTTGGCTCAGGTTCCTGATTTCCTTGGATGCTGAAATGATGTGAAATGATTTCACTGGCAGAGAAAAATCCAGCCGGGGGGTCAGTGGGCAGGTCCCTTCCCCTCCCCAGACTCAGATAGGAAAAGGGTATCAAGTATGGGCCGTGCCTGCTTTTCTTGTTCCATCCTGGCAACAAGTGATGCCCTGAGAGCTCAGAGAGGTTGGGCAATGTGTCCAACGTCACACAGCAAATGCCTCAGCACCCAGAATGTGCACCCAGGAACCGAGCTCTTCCTCTCACAGGTCAGACGGAACCTGACCCAGGGAACCCAGAGTGTTGAAAACCCAAGCCTTGCCTGTAAACAGCTCAGAAGTCAAGCAGAGAAAGACCAGATTGAGTGCAAATAGCAATCAAAGCCGTACCCGCCAACATGAGACAATATGTATTTTTAGACAGAGGGTGAGTCAGTCCTTGATGATTCACAGGCTTGGCTGGGCTTGCAGGGCAGCCCCAGGCCACCAAGGGCAGGGCAGGAGATCGGCCACACCAGGGGACAGGCAGGCCAAGAAGGAGGTGAGGGCCACGCTGGGTGAGGGTCCTTCCTTCTGCCCCATTGTTCTGTCAAGGGCTGGACACTTTCTGGCTTGTCGGGAAGATGTGTTTTTGAATCTGTGCTGGAAAAGCGCTCCCATGAAGGGAACTAGAAAATGATGTTAGTAGCAGGTTCCTCTTGCTTTATAACTGCTTCTGCTGGGCTGGGCACCAGGCTAAGGTGCTGGAGAGATGGCGGAGAATGGCACTGACCGAGACCTAACCACCTGTACCTTTTGAAACAGGCATCGGTGTGCTCTCTCCAGAAAGGGCCACATAGTAAACATCTCAAGCTCTTTGAGCCATATGGTCTTTACACGAAGGACTCAACTCTCCTGTTGCAACAGAGAGAGCAGTCCCAGGCCTTATTTAAATGAATGGGCGGGACCGTGTTCCAATAAAACTTTACTTATAAAAAACAGGAAGCGGGCCAGGTGTGTCCTGGGGGCCACAGCTTGCTGAGCCCTGATCTGGAAAATGCCTTCACTTCCCACATGCCCACACCTTTAGCCGACTCCTCTCATTTGCCCTCTGCTGTGTGACTAGCAGACCTTCTCCTCGACCATGACCTTTCTGCAACTGTCCCCTCGCACGTGGCCTGCTAACTCTGCAGACGAAAAGTGCTCTAACGCTCTACTTGCGAGGAAGGAGTGTTCTTGTTTGGTCTCACAAGCTCCCCGCACACGGGGATTTACAGACTATATCGGACTGAGGCAGCAGCCCCACTTACCATCACTCGGTCCAGCCTAGTGCCTAGGACCCAGTAGGGGATGGGCAAGCATTTGCAGAATGGTTACCTCCAAGGCCATGCCCAGCCCTGTTTTCTGTGCTCCAGTTAGAAACTGGCAAAATTAAAAGGGGGGGCTGTGATCGACTTGGGCCCCCTCCGATCGTCTTCTCTGTCCCCCAGTACGCCCAGTGTCTCTTTCCTATCCTGTGTTCACACTATGGGAGTCTAGCGGGAGTGCTGAGGACCAGTGGGAAGCGTCCTGACCTGGAACCCCAGCGCTGTGCGTGGTGGGCACAAGACACTGAGCCCCGGCTCCCTTATCTGTGAAATGGACAGGGGTGGGAGGGGAAGGCCTGCGCCTCTCCCTGAGCTTGCTCAGAGGTGCACATGAATCATGGCATCATTTGGCCTCCAAGATGCAAGGTGAGCTGTCCCAGGTGTGCCTCTTGGCCCCCCCAGAGAGGTGCAGTTAGCCCCGCTTGCATAGACCAGGGACTTGGGGCACTGAGGAGCCGGGCTGAGGTCCTAGCCAGCCGGTGGAGCACAGGGTTCGAATCCAGCCTCTTTGAGCCTCCCTTAACCCCCGGCCACCCTCTGGGAGTCCGTGATCTGTGACTGGGTCCCCATGTGGCCCCTTTGCTGGTATGCGTGTCTCTACCAACCAGCAGCCCCCCCCCCCTCCATCGGCACCTGTTCGGGGGGCCGGGCCAGGGAACAAGGCTCCCTCGACACCTTGTAGGTGTTTCCAGATGGAGACAGCAGCACGGCTGAGCAGTCAAGTGGAACCCACCCCCTAAAGGTCCCGGGTGCCTGGGCTGGGGGTGGGGGGGCACAGACTCGGCATCCGCAGAGCTGGGGTCGAATCCTGCGTCTGAGGCCAGCTAGCCCTGTGACCTTGGAGAGGGAGTGAATTCCTCCAAGCCTGTTCTCTCATCTGCATAATAGGAACGGTCAGTCATACACAGTTGGTTCTTGTTATTCTCGGTATTTATACTCCGTCCGCTTCCTGCAAACGCTGGGTTAGCAAATCCTGAGCTGTTGCTCTTAGGGGTTATATGGGGTTAGGTTCCTCTGAGCCTCCGGTTACATTTTTGTCGACGGATCAATACGAAACCCGGTTTTCGTGTGTGTTTCTGTTTAAAGACAACGTATTCACCTTAGTTAATAGACGTTGTTGATTGATGAAACTTGCTAATGTTACTGTCACTTACGTCCGAATGAAACTTACCTAACAAGGACTTTCTCCGCGAGGCTCATCCCCACCTGCTTGTACCCAAGGACGTTAGGCAGCACGTCAGTCCTGCATTTAGGGACCATTTAAAATACTGAAATCACCGACAACAAGCACACATGCAAAACCGTGGTGCTGAACAGACCTCAGAAAGGAAATTTGTTTATAACTTAAGAGCCAGAACAAGACGGCTGCGTGTGGCTTTGTTCAACCTCAACTGAGTGTGTGCACATGGGGGCGGGGGGGTTGCTCAAATTTCTTGCCATTCTACACATGTCCATGAAGGACCACAAAGCACCACCAGTATTGATTCTGGGGCTGCGAATAAATTCCAACGAGTAGGCAGTTTTACAAATACAGTATCTGCCACTAAGTAACGAGGACTGGTTGTCCATAAATCCGGAGATAGATTCCTCATCTAGATACACATGTATGTGTGTGTCTATGTGTATGCCCCATCCCTCTTGAAAAGGGGACTTCATAGCCCTATTGCCTTCCATTGCTGGTCAGAAGCAGCCTGTGGCAAGCTGCCCTGTTCTTTCTGCGTCTCTAAACCTATAATGGTATCGAGAACTTGCTCTCTGCCAACCCAAACTAACCCCTCCCTGGCCTTAGCTCCTTTAATCCTGGTCCTATTAATAATGGTCCTACTGGAGTTTGGTACTATGATTTATCACCATGATAATCCTATCACAGATAGGTGCAGAGAGGTGAAGCCAATTCCCTGTGGTCACCCATCGCCAGCCAGCAGGCACAGACCTGGGCAACTGGACGCCAGGCATGCCCCTTGCACAAGGCCTGGCCTAACATGGTGGGAATCATAGCCACCATGTTCTGACCAGGAGTTGGACTGAAGCCCAGGTAAATGCCCAGTGCACCATACTGGGGGAGAGGAATATGTTATTACCCTCAAGAATAAAATTTCAGGGGCACCTGGGTGGCTCAGTGGGTTAAAGCCTCTGCCTTCGGCTCAGGTCATGATCTCAGGGTCCTGGGATCGAGCCCCGCATCGGGCTCTCTGCTCGGCAGGGAGCCTGCCTCTCTGCCTACTTGTGATCTCTGTCTGCCAAATAAATAAATAAAATCTTAAAAAAATATATAAAATTTCAGTATCCTAAGCCCAAGGGCCATGTTAAGCACCCCAGAAAAATGTGAAAAGCATGGCACCCAAAGGACTACAGAAAAGACTTTTGCTTACACTGTGAGAGCCGTAGCAAGAAGGCAGAGTGCTGCCTTGTTCAACCTTGGCTGGGAACCCAGGAGTCCAATGACCCAAATGTATAATCCATGCATGTCCAAGAATGACTGAAAGTACTGTCCTGACGTGGGGATTACAAATACATTTTCGCATGTAGGTAAATTTGCAAATAGCAGATCTGTGAGTACTGAGGCTCAGTACAGACAAAGGGATTTTTATTTCCAGAATATGTTACGGTTCATTATAGTCCCGATTCTTTGTGATGTTCAAAAGCTCCATTTTGGTTCTTTTTGTCTTTGATGGCTTTCTCACTTGTGGGTACAAGATAGCCTAAGTTCGTCTGGAGTGAAACATTCCTCCAAAGAGCCCCAGTGCTCAGTTAAGAAGAGATGGTAGTTAGAAGCCAAGACCTGAGGAGTAGGTGTGCTCACGGTCGCTGGTGTGTCCGTTTTCTTTCAGCTTTGACAATGTGTCTCTAGGCAATTGAGGGACTATTGACGATTGTTTCTAAGTGGAGTAGAAATCTCACTGTGTTCAGTTTCCAGACTGGCCGATTGCATGATCAATCCCTTCTTGGCTGTTTGGAGAGGCCACCCTCCTGCAGACTAAATTCTTTTGAGGTCCCTAATCTCTTTCTAGACTCTATTTGAGTCCATGGATCTGTCGAGTCACATTCTTAGAGTTACTGCCTACTCTCTGTTACGTGCATGGTCTCTAAATTCTTCCCTGGACAATGGAATTGGGATGCTGGACCCATATTGTGAGGGTCTAGTTCAAGTTAAATCATGCACCCAAGCCATTCAGATGATGTATTCAGCTGACACCTCTGTCCAGACACGATCTTCCAGGCTAAAGAAAGAAAGATGATGAAGGCAAGTTCCCCAAGGCCATCAAGGGTGACTGCTATGGGGTTGAAGCTGAGGTGTGATAACTGGATAGAATTTTCTGGGCAAAAAAGAGGAAAGGGCAGTTGGGAAAAGCATAGGTTGAAGCAAGGAGGCACCAGAGGATGGAGTTCAGGGCCAAGTCCCTAGAGCTGAAATAGGGGTGAGGGGGAGAGGGGTGTCCCCAGTGCCAGGTGCTGGGAAGCCAGTGAGGGCTTGCTAAGCAGAGTGGCCTGGTGGGTCTGGTTTGGTAAGATGGATCCAGGGCTGGCAAGCAATGGCTAAGAGGGACAGCAAAGGCCTATCTGACAGGTGCCCCCATTTCCCCAAAGTCCCCCTGGGCTCTTGGGTTCATCAAGGGCAACTCTGGTGCGTCCAGAGGTCTCTCCCTCCTCTCCTGCCCCTGGGATGGGTTAGGCAGCCCTCCACCCTGTGGCTTGATGGCCTTTCTCCCCCACCCCATCTTCTACTCTAAAGCCTCCGTGTACTTCCCGAGAGATCTAGGCCTGATTAAATGATGTGCCCACTGTGGGGACTTTGCCTTCAAGCTCATACCTCCTCCTCACTTCTTGGCAGAGGCCTTGACATGTGTCCTGGGAATGGGTTCATGGGATCATCCCTGTGAGGTGAGAGGTGTGATCCCAGGCCCTACAGGCATTGGGGGAGGTCACAGGAGGAAACATTCATCCCCTCTTCCCCCTTGCCACCTCAGCTACTCCTTCCAACCTACCTGGAGCTGCACTGGGCAGGGACAGGACCTAAATGTGGGGGCTGGCCCAGGACCCATGGAGAGAGTGAGTGCAGAGAGAAGACTGGCCTCTGACCCTGAGATGGTGGGGACAGGAGAGGTATGGGCTCCCAACCCCAATCCCATAGCTGTTTTGAGAGATCTGAGGGGGTAGAGAGGGCTGCTGGGGCTCTGCCCAGATGCAGGGGCCCCTAGAGCTCAACTCGGTGGCTCATCAGAGAAGATCCCTGCCCCTCCCTCTCCAGGAGCCTGTGGCCAGTGTCCCTTCCCCCTCTCCTAGCCTGGGAGCAGGGGGCCCCTCTTATCTGCAGAACTGGGATCCCACGGACCCAGTTGCACTCTGGGCTGTGTCCTGCCTGCTCTGTGACTCTGCCTGGGGAGGCCTATCACCCCTCCGTGTCTCTCTCGACCTCTATACAATGAGGGGGTTACCTGGCATGCCTGGGAGGGAGCCCACCTTCTGTACATAAGGCACCTACACCGTGGCCTCCTGTCCCTTCATCTTGGCGGAGATGAAGGACCCTGGGCGGCTTGAAGGGTTGGAGTGGAGACGGGGCGCCTGCCTTCAACCAAGGGACACCGACCCTTCCTGTCTCCCCAGCACCTCCCCCATCCCAGGGGAAGCACACCCCCCTCCCTTCTTCCTTTGAACCAACAGTGCCCTGGGCACAGCGCTTCCCCTCCCGGCCCCAGTCTGCTGTCTCTAGGGACAGAGTTGGGCCCAGTGGCCTTGAAGGTCCGCTGCAATTCACATAGCATACCGTTCAGCCACTTAAAGTAAAATTCGCTGGTTCGTAGTAAGCTCACAGATGCGAGCAGCCGTCGCTGTAATCACTCTTAGAACATTTTCAACATCTCAGGAAAACAAGCAGACAACTTGGTACCGATTAGCTCCGCCCCTCCTTCCCGCCCCCCCACCCTCCCTGCACAGCCCGAGACAACCACTCTCCCACTCCCTGACGCCTAGATCTTCCTATGGAGACTTCCATGGGACAGAATCACAGAGTATGTGGCCTTTTCTGGCTGGCTTCTTCGATTTGGTGTAAGGTTCTCAGGATCCATCCTTCCTGGGCCGTGTCTCAGGACTTGATGCTTTTTCTCGTGGCTGGACAGCATTCCACGCACGGATATACCGTCTTGTCGATCCGTTCAGCTGTTGATGGACATCTGACTTGTTTCTGCTTTTTGGCTCCTATGGGTAAAGCTTCAGGGGACATGCCCGTCCGAGTTTTTGCGTGGATGTGAGTTTTCTTGGGCCAGGACCGGGATGGCAAGATCACAGGGCAACCCTCGGTTTTACCGTTGGAGGAATTGCCAGATTGAAGGAGCTGCTGTTCGGGCCATTTCGGACAAGGGGCCAGTTTTCCACAGGGAGAGAAAAGCAAAGAGCAAAAAAGCAAAAAGCAGCCCGTCCCCCGCCCTGGTCCAGCTCTCCAATTTCAGGGATTGGTCAGGCCTGTCTGTGCCTCGTGACACTTCCAGTCCCACCTCTGGGCCCTGCTGTGCACCAGCTCCTATGTCCAGAGGAGATCGATGCAAAGAGAGGATTCCAGAAAGTTCCATGTTCACTCCCTTCATCCTCGCAATAGTCTACCAGGCAGGCCCTCTTTTTGTATTATGGCCATTTTTTGGAGAAAAAAGTTCGGCTCAGGGAAGTGACAGAATTTGCTGGGTATTGAACAAGCACATAGTGGCCATGTTGGGATTGGAACTCAGAAGGTCTGACTCTGGGGTCTGGCCTCATTCTGCACTGCTCTGCCCTGCTCATGCCCCATATCCCTGAGCAAGTGGGGACTCGGTGCCATGCTGCCCTATGGCACGTCGTGGGTAAAGGGTAGAGGTCTTGTCTGCTCTAGGAACCTGGGGCTGGACGGTCAACATGGAGGACTCCCGCCCCAGGGGGAGGAAGGAACGAGGAGGGCACCTGCTGCTGGTGGTCCCATTCCCTGTCCTGCACCCCTCCCTTCCAATGACACCCAGGCCCCAAGCGTCTGGCTGAATGACTATGGCTGCATCCCAGGTAGCATTGGAAGGAGCTGATTACCCAAAGAGCAGTGCTCCCTCCCCACTCTTCCCTCTGCTGCCCTGCCAGCCTCCCCCCTGAGGGTCTGTCCTCCTCTAGAGGGTCTGGGAGGAGGGGTGGCAGCCAGGCCCCTTCCTGTGGCCACCCCACCAGGAAGGTCCCCTCATCCTGCTTTAAAGGCAGCACGTGGGGGTCATGCACACAGAGGGGGTTGGCCTGGGGTGAGGGGGGACAAGAGGGGGGGTCTTCGGATACCTCTGGGACTCCTTCGTTTTTCACAAGCTTTCTTGAGGTCACCTGACACCCCATAAAAGTCACACGTGTTTGTAAATTCACAGAGTTATGCAGCCATCATCACAGTCTAGATTTATAACACGTTCACCACTACCTCCCCCAAAACGGGCTGCCCATTTGCAGCCATTTCCATAGCTCAGCACCTTTCCGTGGGCTCGGTGAACTCTTTTTACACCTGTTTTGGAGAACTATCTCTTCCAGTGTTTTGCTCATTTTTCCACCGGGTTATTTGTCATCTTACTACTGAGTTGTGAGAATGCTTTATATATTCTGGATCCAAGTCAAAGGGAGGCACCTGGGAATCTCTGGGTCCAGCACAGACCCCCGGCTGGCGAGACCACACAGGTCTCTGCCTGGACCGCTGAGTCAGCTCTTTCTGGAGCCTGAGGTGTTGGCTGGTGTGGCTGGGGAGGGCTTGGAGGGAACCTCAGGGCTCTCGGGTGTCTCTGGGCCCCAGCTGGCCTGGGATTATAGTCAGAATGGAGGGGCCTGGCTCTGTTCTTCTGACTCCTGCTGGGGAGGGTGGAGGTACTCTGGCCTTTGACCCTGGCCCTTCTCCCTTCCAGTGAGGGGTCTCCCGAACCCTGGGCTTGTCTACCCCACAAGCCTCCAAGCCTAACTTATTAGACCCCTGACTTAGACCCTGGCTCTCCCTAGAGGGTGTCAAAGTGGACTTTGGGGTTCAGGGCCATCTACAGAACGCCAGGCTGGGGTCCATCAGCTCCCAGAGCCTCCGGGCCTCCATTCTCCTCCTACTCCCTGGCCCCAACCCTTAAATTGCTGCTTTAAAGCTAGCAGCGTGAGCCCAAAGGCAGCGAGACTCAGGGATGGAGGGCGGTGTGTGTCCCCAGGGACTGACGAGGATTTCTTGCCCAGCCCAGCCAGCGGAGGCGGGGGTGGTGCAGGGAGAAGGGGACCTGCACCCACTCCTTACCAGACTGGATTCCCAGTGGGGTTGCACCGCCCCACTGTGGAATTTGCCATCACAACTCCTCCATTCCTAAAAGGAGCAGAATCTGGTGGGAAGGGGGACCCAGACAGGGAGTGTGCATCCTAGCCCGGTGTCCTTGGGGAGCCATGGGCAACCTCGGGCTCCTGCCATTCCCGTCCCAGACTCAATGGGTCTCAGGGCACCCTTCCTGATCCATAAAGTTTAGGTTAAATACGTATTAATCACTAGTAGTCCCCACCTTCCGACCCTGTCCCCTTCCTGGCAAGGTGAGGGGCATGAAGACATTAACAAAGAGTAGTGCACACCGAAGGCGTCCCTCTATCCCCCGCCCCACCAGGAGCCAGGCTGCCTGGGTTCGAGTCCAGCTTTGGACAGTTACCAAGTGACTCTGACCTCAGTCCCTTACCTGACCTTGATTTCTTGTAAAGACACAAAGAGGCAATGTATTTAAAGCATGCTTGGTGTAATGTCGGGTCCACGGATGCTCAGCAAGTAAGTGATCACCTCCCCAGAGCCAGCAAAGCCCTGCTCCCTGAGCCTTCCTCCTGGCTTCCTTTGTGCACTGGCTGCTGCCTTCCCCCCCATGGATATGAGGGGCAGCCCCAGCAAGGGGGCTTGCTTCTTGCTCCGTGTCCTGGGCTGGGGGGAGAATTTCCTCCCACAATGGACTGGAAGAGTCCTAAGTAGGGTTGCCACAGAAAATATAAGACACCCAGTTATTCAGTTGAACAAGGAGTAAATTTTTTAGTATAAGTATATCCCAAACATGGCATGGGCTATACCTACACTAAAAGCGTATTCTGAAATTCAAATTTAACTGGGCTTTTTGTATTTTCATGTGTTAAATGTGGTCCTGATTGCACACCCCTCCTTCCAACCCCCGAGCTTTGTGTCAGCTCCAAATCTGTTAACATTTGGGATTTTTCCAGGGGGGGCAGGCGTGAATGGTGCTGTCTGTACCCCTCAGTGGTGACGTGCAAACGCTCCCCACTTGGTCTAGGAATGGGGAGGGCACTGCTAGTCATCATTGTGCCTTATGGAGGGCCCAAGACCAGCTGCCAGCCATCCTGGAGCATTAGGGAGGTAAAATCCCCTCTGGGAGGTTTAGTCCTGCTTGCTGTGCTGGCCCAGACTTGGGGAAGGATGGGCTAAGGGTCCCACGCAGACTTATTCACAGGCAGCAGCTCAAACCCAGGGCCCCTGGCTTCTAATCCAGGCGTAATTCTTTCTACTCAACACCTCAACACCAGCTGGACTGGGGTTTCAAGGTCTCTTCCCAGGGTTGTAACCCCACATCTCATGCTGGCTGCATGGAGGGTCAAAGAATGTTCCAGAACACTCCACCCCTCCCCCCCTTTTTTTTGGGAAAGCCTGGGAATGAGGACTCTTGGGTCCGTGCGTTAAGCAGGGAGTGACTGAGTCCCTTTCTCAGAAGTTGGCCAGAATGGAGCATTGGTTCTCCTGGTGAGTATAAGATGGTTTGAGGGCACATGGGTGAGCCATGTTTTATCTTTATAGTTCTTTTCCTGTAAAGCTGTGAGGGTGAGTGTAAGTAGCCCCTTGGACTAGGAGTTCACCGGGGAGTGCTAGAACACTTCCATCTCCAGTGAAATACACACACACACACACACACATATATATGTGTGTGTGTATGTATATGTATGTTTTAAAGGACCGTATCATGAAAGGTATTAGGTAAGTGGATGGTGGGGAGAATACATAGGGATATAGTAGAGCCAAAGGGGTTGGGGAGCCAGGGATGAAGTTTGGCAAATGTGGTCTTGCTGGAAGCAGCTGGAAGCAAAAACTCATAGTCTCCTCTACCTTGGGCTTCCCACAGCAGCCAAACTCTGCTGACGGGGTTGGAAAGAGTGACTCCCAGCTGGCCTGCCTCGGAGGTCAGGGTGACCGTGTGCTGGGCCCTGTGCCTGCCACTCAGCCACACCCACCCAGCTTGGCTAGCAGCTCCCGTGGCCCTCATATGGGTCTGGGGCCTGGGGCGCCCCTCCTTGCCCCCCGCCCTGAGCAGATTCCCTCTATTGACCTCTGGGGAAGCCCGTAGGGTCTCCCCAATGCTTGTGTGGGCCTCGGCCTGGCCCAGGTGCGGGGGCTTCTCTGGTCTCCTTGGCAGAACTCCAGGGCTGAGGGGATGGGAGCCGTCAACCAGTTTACACAGAGTTTGAACTGCTGGGCTCTGGGGTCCCAGCTCTGCCACCTCCTCACCGAGTCTCTCTGAGGCCTCCTGGGGAATGAACCACAAAATGGAGGAGCGCCTGGGTGGCTCAGTCGGTTAGGCATCTGCCTTCGGCTCAGGTCATGGTCCCAGGTTCCGGGATCGAGCCCCACATCGGGCTTCCTGCTCGGTGGGGAGCCTGCTTCTCCTTCTCCTTCTGCCCATCGTCCCAGCTCATGTTCACATTCTCTCTCTCTCACAAAAATAAAAAAATATTAAAAAGAAATAAACCACAAAATGGAAAAGGGACCTTGAGCAAGGCTTGGCATCCAGTAAGTGCCAGATAAGTGTGTATTTCGGGGTTTGCTGTTGTTCAGCCTCTGGACACTCAACCCGTGGGTCTTCCTTCCTTCTTCCTTCACATGCACTATGGGAGTCTGTCCAGACATCAGGCATTTGTCTTTGGGTGTACGGAAGATCCTGGTGCTACCCTTGGGGGCCAGGAGGTGACAAGGTGGTGTTTCCACCCACCCTCCTCTCCACCTTGGCTCTGGCCTGTGCCGAGCTCGGGTGATGGACTGTGGCATCTAGAAGACAGAGAAACAGGACGGAGACCCTTTGGATCAAGGGCTGTCTTAAAGGAGGGTCAGCCCTCACTGGGCGGAGGGGTCAGCCCTCTTAGTGCTTCACTCTGAGGGTCACTCTAGGGGTTGTGTCCCCAGGTAAAGGCTTGGAGGAAAGAGGGGGCTCTCTGGGGCCCAGCCCATGGATTTGGTGTTGGCTGAGAGGTGGCTCTCTGGGACGCACGAAGCCCTGGTGTGCCATCCCCCATACGCCATACAATGTGCTGTCCTTCCATCATAGGAGTGTCTTCTTCATAACACACATAACCTTGTCAGGAGCATGGCCAAGGGGTGCAGAGGTATGGCCTAATGAATGGGATCTACTTTTAGAGGGGCTGACACTGGATACATGGGGGCTAACCTACCGGGGGAGGGCGCTGGAGAGGGGCCAGGGAGTTTAAGGAGGGAAATGTCCACAAAGGCAGAGAAGGTGTTTTAGGGGCAGAGTACAGCCTGTGCAAAGGTCCTGGGGTATGAAAGAGCCGTGATGTCAGCCCAGCTGTATGGCTTGAAGCCACTGAAACTGTTGCTGCTTTATAGGTGGGGTAAGTCTGAGGCCAACTGAGAGATGGGTGAGCTGCCCTTCTGGGGTGCTGGGCACCATGTATCTACCTCCCTGCTCCCAGCTGAAGTCATTCACAAAATCTCTGGTTTCTGCAGACAGTGCCTCTGCCTTTCTTTCTGTCTGAGGAACGCTGTCCTCTGAGGTCTCAAGACTCACCCTCCTAGTGCTTCCTGAGTTTGGAGCTTGGCCAGAAAGGCAGCTCCTCCCCGGGCCTGGGGGCAGAGCTTATATCCCCTAGCGGCTGGGCCTGCGAGCAGGGCCGTCCCTGTGCCAGGCCCTGCTGATTCACGGCTTGTGCGTGTGGATGAAAACACTGCAGCGGGTCCTCTGCGCCACCCCCCAAGCAGGCAGGGCCACCAGAAGCTTCTCCCCAGCCTCTGGTGGGACCTGAAGAGGAGGCTTCTTGGCTTCCAGCTGATTCCTCCTGCCCCTGCTTCTTCTTCTGCAAAACAGCCCAGGGAACAGACAGCTGCTCACTGAGCCGTGATTCTGGTGTGAGCCCCTTGGGCCTCCCTGAGCCCAGGTTCTTCGTCTGAAAGACCAGGAAGATGCCACCTGCTGCCCGAGAGTGTTAGCAGAGGCCGGGTTTGCCTGGAGCCCGTGCAGCTGGACGTGGGGCCCAGGCAGCTGGTGGGGGAGTCCCTGCTTCCTGCTCTATATTCAGCCTCTGCTGAGGGAATGGCCCAGAAAGCATAGAGCCAGGCCTGGCACCGGGCGCAGGGCACCCAGAAACTGTGGACAGCACGGGAATGGCCTTGTGGGATGCAAGGGTGCCAGAGGCATATCCTTCAGACATGGTACTTTCTTGCCTCTGAGATGTATTTTTTTCCCCTCAGATGTGAATAATTTCCAAAATCTGGACGCCTTCCAAAGAGCATGCCTGTTTAAGAGGCATGGACATAACGTGTTTATTGGCTCCCGCTGATGGCTGGTTGCTTGGGGGGCCCTGGGGATGCAGCAGGAAGGAGACAGCTGAAGCCCTGCGCTTTGTGGAGCTCTCATCTGCTGGGGGAGACCAGAGAAAGGGACACATTTACAGTCTCTGCTGGGGGAGACCAGAGAAAGGGACACATTTACAAGATAATGTGGGTTCCAGAAGAAAATGAAGTAATGCAAAGGGTTGGAGAATCACTGGGAAAGGGTCTTGGGGAGGCCTGCCCTGGAGAATTTGGGAGGGAAGGTGACTCTGGAACTGAGGCCTGAAGGGGAGAATTGAGGCAGGGTTCAGAGGGGTTAATCCTACTTGGAGAAGGATGGGAATAGGAGCAGCAGGGGAGATGGAAATGGCGAGGGAGGAAATGTCTGAGAAGGAGCTGGCCTTGGGACAAAGCGGAAACAGGCTTCCTTGGCTGAGGGAGCTGCCTGGGCGGAGACCCTGAGATATGGAAGAGTCTGTGATATTGGCCTGACTGGGTGGCTTGAAGCCAGTGAACGTGTCACTTTATAAGGGAGTATGGTTGGGGTCTCCTGGGAGATGTGTGTCCCCCACCCACATACAGCCCCAGCTCAAGTCATGGCAAGATCTGCTAGGAAAGCCTTCCAGGTGAAGGGAATGGCACGTGCAAAGGTCCTGAGGCAGGAGGGAGTTTGGCACATTCAGGAGCTGAAATGCTCATGAGGCTGCTGTGGAGTGAGATGAGGGAGGGGGCGAAATTCAGAGAGGCTGCTGGGGGGCTGCATCATGTTCAACTTGCCTCAGGGATGAGCTGGGATTTGAACTACTGTGCACATATTTATTGTCTCTCTAGATGCTTTGATCCAATCAGCGGTGGCTTAGAATAGAGGAAAGCAGTTAATTGAGCCCTGTGCACTGCATGACTTGAAAAAAAGGCTCTCTGGAGCCCCAGGGAACTGAGTCCCCTCACCCTGGGGAATTCCAGGATGCTTTTCTGAGAGGTGAGGCTCCAAGGGTGGGGTGGCGGGGGGGAGCTGGGAACCCCTGGCTGTGTCCTGGCGCTGGTGCTCGCTGTCCTGATTCCCTGAGGGGAGTAGCCTCGCGAGGCGACCAGAGGCGGGTCCACCAAGCTTCCACTTCATCTGAGGCGGGGGCAGAGCGGGTTATAGCCAAGCTTCGTGCGGCTTGTACAGCACCTAGATTTCTCTCTGTATTTTTGGAATTGCAATGTTTAGAAATCAGGATTAAAAAATAATCTAGGTTTCTGACTTGCTGGAACAACAGAAAACTCTGGCAGCCCTGGACCCACATTCCTGCACACCAAGCCCCAGCTGGAGCTGAGTGAGGGCTGCCCAGGGCTGGAGGCTGGTGAGCCCCCTGGTTCTGGGCCCCCGCCTGCCCTCCTGCACTCCTGGGTCTCTGACCAGATCCCTAAGGGCATAGGAGTCTACGGTTCCAGCTGGGGGCAATGAGAGGCCATGTTGTGGAGGGGGCCATTGAGGCTAGGGTAGGGCTTGGAGGGGACAAGATGTGCCGGGAGCCCAGGGTGTTATGGTCACCCCACCGGCGGGTGCTGGCAAGCCTTGGTTGCAGGCGGTGGGTGTGGGCTGGAAGGATGACGCATGCCAGCCTCTGGCCCAGACCGGTCTTTCTGGATTTCTCATGATGAGTCCGTGGGTTTGCCTCTTTCTCCCAGTTGTCTCCATCCCTGTCCCATCACGCCCTTCCAGCTGACCTTTCATCCCACAAGGAACCTCTTCACATCTGGATCAGACTCTGCATTAACTGCCCCATAAAGCTGGCCGGGAGGTTGTCATCAGCAATAATTGAAGGCTTTTCACACCACCCGGGGCTCCCTTGGCCCTGGGGCCTTCCTTCAGGATGCGTGGGTGGTCGTCCCCACGGCCTCTCCTTACATTTGCCCGCTGCCTACGTGCACCCGGCTTCCTCACTCATGAATGACTGACTGAGGCTCTCCGTGACTCAGCGTCCCCGTGCTGACAGTGCTCGTGAACCCGGAGGGCCTCAGGGCTTTTCAGCAGGACACCGTAGGGCCTATGATGGAATTTCCAAGCGGGCATTGGCCCCTGCACCCCTGCAGAGGTGGGACAGAGCGAGGGGGGAAACGCGCCTTCCCCAGCATAGGTGGGTCTCACCCTGAGCGCTGACAGTCTTGGCCCCACCGGCCTCAGGGCTGGAGAAGTCCCTTCTAGATGCTTCTAGCTGTTCATCTCTTCCTTGCACACTGCCCTCTTGTTCTTGTGTGCTGTGGCCTTCTTTTCTTCTTTGTGAGGAAGAAATGCATCAGGAGGGAAGGAGAGTCCTGGATGGCTTGGGAGCGTTAGGGACACTGGCCGAATCTCCAAATACCTGGGTGGTCCCGGCTAGCCCCATTGTACAGAGGGGCAAGTAGAGGCTTCAGAGCCTGGTGATGAGGTATGGGCACTGTTTCTGAGCTTGGCAGCCAGGAGTCCCACCCTTGGCTTTGAAGGCCCGCTGCCACCCACCTTCCAGCTCCTCTGTGACATGTGACATGGAGAAGCCAGTCACTGTGGTGGGCCGGGCTGGGGGCCCCCTGTTTGCTCCCCTCCACCCCAGCTTGCCAAATCTGACCCTTCCTAGTAGGAGCTGCAGTCTTTGGCCTGGTCTGGGAACTGGGGGTGGGGCCCGGCCTCACCTTTCCAGCTACGGCTGAGCGTGGGCAGGTCCTCAGATGGGAACAGGGAATTGTTTTCTCTTTCCCTCCCAGCACATGCTTCAGCGACGAACATGCTATAAAACTTAAAATCATCCTCATAACATTGACGGAGGGCCTTGAACTTACCTGCACATCTGGATCATGGCTCTTCAACCGCACGCCTCTGTGACCTTGAGCAAGTTTCTCAAGCTCTCTGGGCCTTGGTTTCTCATTGGGCAGATGGGTTGGTAACGGTGCCCCACACTGAAGTCCTCAGGGCTGTGCCCGGCACGGAGCATGTTTAGTGCATGGCTGGGGCCACCTCGCTTGACCTTCACCATGACACTACCGTGTGTGCCATCACTGGACCGGTGAAGTTCAGAGCAAGAAGTGACCTCCCCCAATGTCCAGGCATCATTTAAAAATCTCCTGAAGTCATAATGCCGTTGAAGAGATGAGGTGCAGTGGACAGTCACGGCCGTACCCATCCCCAGGCACACTGAGGGACCACGTCCCTCTTCCGTGCAGTGACATGCCCCTCTCCAGCCTTCCCCAAGCCCCAAGACTCTGGGACCACCTGGGGAAACCGTGCTGTGGATCCAACCTCTTCTTGGGAGTCTCCTCCCACCCCCATTAAGAGCCATCTCCACCCCCCATCCCAGTTTCCAGAAAGTTCTGTCTCTCCGGGAGTTCCAAACAGCCGGGGACCCCTTCTGGCCCTGCCCTGCGGATGGCCTGACAAACGTGTGACCTGGTGTGGCCGAATTCCACAACGGTGGTTAAGCATTATTTATTTCCTTTGGTGCGCGTGTATACACACACAGCCGGCTGGCCCGGCTCCCGGGCTGCGGCCGGATGGTGAGTCAGTGCCCCTTGCTAGCGCCTGCGCCCAGCCGTGGGGGCAGACGTAGACCCCGCCCATGCATATCAGCATTTTTCCTTTACCATCTTTACTATGGGAAGCTTCAAAAAGGCCCAGAAGTCAGGAAGACCAGACAGTGATTCCGCCTCCCCGCCCTACAGCGTACTCACTGGCAAGGCTAAGCCGGTCTCTCCCCACCTTCTGGGCTGCCTCTCTTGCTCTCTCCCCCACGGGGCTAGAGTATTTGAAAGCAAATTGCAGACATGGCACCGTGTGTGTCATTTTTTTTTTTAAAGATTTTATTTATTTGTCAGAGAGAGAGAGAGCGAGCACAGGCAGACAGAGTGACAGAGGCAGAGGGAGAAGCAGGCTCCCTGCCGAGCAAGGAGCCCCATGTGGGACTCGATCCCAGGACGCTGGGATCATGACCTGAGCCGAAGGCAGCCGCTTAACCAACTGAGCCACCCAGGCGTCCCCGTGTTTGTCATTTTTTAAAATTTAATTTGGAAATAATTATAGAGTCACAAGGAATTGCAAAGAGAATGCAGCGTGGTCCCCTGGACCGCCCTTCACCCAGTTTCCCCCCCACGGTCCCACCTTCCGTGATTACGCCCCGATATCAGAACTGCGAGTCGACATTGGTAAGGGGTGTGTGTGTGTGCGTGTGTGTGTGTGTGTGTGTGTGTAGGCATTTTGTCCTGTGTGTAGATTCAGGGCCCCCCCACCATGGTGAGGAACAGAGCTACTCTCTCCCTGTAAAGATCTTCTATGGTGTCCCACCTGCCACCCTGTCCCCCTGTCCCCGAGCCACTGGCAATGATGTCTGGACTCCTTGCTCTAATTTTGTCCCTGCAGAATGTTTTATAAATCCTATAGCATGTCTCCAGGAGGCTGGCTTTGGTTTTTTTTTTTTAAGATTTATTTATTTATTTACTTATTTATTTGACAGATAGAGATCACAAGGAGGCAGAGAGGCAGGCAGAGAGAGAGGAGGAAGCAGGCTCCCCGCTGAGCAGAAAGCCCGATGCGGGGCTCGATCCCAGGACCCTGAGATCATGACCTGAGCTGAAGGCAGACGCTTAACCCACTGAGCCACCCAGGCGCCCCTGGGAGGCTGGCTTTTTTGCATACAGCGTCATGCTCTTGAGAGCCAACTGAGTTGTTCTGTGGATTAGCAGTTTCTTGCTTTTTAGGGCTGGGTAGTAACCCCCGACAGGGACGTACCACAGTCTGCTTAACTGGTCGTCTGTTGCGGGGGTGTCGGCTGCTTCTAGGTCTTGGCTGTCCACTACGGACTTCTGTGTGGATGCAAGTTTTCATTTCTCTGGGCTCAGTGCCCACTCAGGATAAGTGTCTACATTTATGTTCAGTGCTTAAGACAAGGACCAGCTCTTTTCTGGAGTGGCTGTACGGGCTTATGGTTTGAAAGGGAAGCATCTAGCAGGAGTTCAGCCGGGCCGGCCGTGGTGGGAGGGGGGCAGGGGGGGATTCTGAGTAGTGGTGGGAGGGGGGCAGGGGGGGATTCTGAGTAGCCTGCCCTCGGCCTCATGGCTGTTGAGCCCCTCCCGTGCCCCAGGCTCTGCCTCAGGTTCCTTTCCCACAGGGGATGTTTGGTTCCCGTTTTCCAGAAGGGAAATTTAAGCCTCAGACACCATTGTTGGAGGCCCCAGTCAGCAGGTGGGAGCATTCCAAGGACGTTTGCGGTCCACCCTTCCTCTCTCCATCCCCAATGGATGGAGCCGGTGTTCTGTTGTTAGCTCAGTCACCTTGGCCCTGGGGCCTGACATGGGATTCCATGTGATGGGCGTGGCCGTCCTGCAGGCAGGCTTTCTTATCACCACTCGAGAGACACAGGATCTGAGGCTTCCCAGTTCCCAGGCCCGGGGGGATCCTGGAGGGACCCTAGAGCAGAAGTCTCTGCCTGGCCTGATGTCTTCCAGGCCTGCCCTTCTCTCCAGCCAGCCCCTTCTTACCTGACTGTGAGCTGTGTGAGCCTGGGTAGGCGACTTGGGCTCTCTGAGCCTTCTTGTCCCCTCTGTGCTGGGGCATGAGTCTTCCCCAACCTGGGCAGGCCTGGCCAACCACCCAGATTCCCAACCTGAAAACCACTTCATGGCCAGAAAGCAGATGAGGGGACCGGTAGGCGAGGCCCCTGCCCTGGGGTCCCAGCCCTGGCCCCGGGGCCTAGTACCAAGTATGACCCTGGGCAAGTCCCTTCGGCTCAGGGCCCCATTTCATGTAGCAAAGGTGGTTCTTAGGACGGGACTCACTGAGTTGATTCCTGTGACAGCTCTTCTTGTACGTGGTATCTTACATAAATATGGAGCTTATCCATTCTTCTGAGCTACATGTTGGAAGCTCTGTATTTTTCTTTTTGCTCCCGTGTCTCTTCTGTGACTCTGATTTTGTTTTTTAACACCAAGTTGGGGGCGTATATTTCTGGTCTGCTCCCAGGGCCTGTGTGGCTGCAGGGATGGGGACCAGAATGCCCTCCTCTGTGTGCTTGGCTCGGTTCAGTGGCGTTTTCTGAGGCCTAGCCCCGGGGATGGAAAGAGGGGCCTGGTGTGTTCTTCACCCTCGAGTCAGGAGTGAATGGACCATCACCAAATAGGGGGGTCTGTGCGTCCCTGGAGGGATGCCGTGGTCGCCGGGGGAGCTTGTCCCAGCCTGGTTAGAGAGAGGAGGGCCCCTCAGGGTTCTTCTGTGAGACAGGAAAGCCCCAGAAGAGTCAGAAAAAGGACCGAGCAGTTGGGGGGTGGAGAAAGGTGGTCTAGGCAGAAGCAGCAGCGCACACCAAGGCCTGGGAGGGTGCGGGCACAGTGTCCATGTGTCCCCGAGGTGTGAGTCGCCTAAATCACTCTCCACAGTGGGCGGCCAGCCGGGTGCTGAGGCTTACCTTAAGATCGGGCTGTTGCCATCACACCTGCTGTGCACCTCGGGCCTGCAAAGTCTCCTTCTCTGTCCTTAAAGATTTACAGTGTCATCCATGTGTCCGTCAGTCCATTCATCCATCTGTCCCTCATTCATCAGTCAGCCAGCCAGCCAGCCATTCATCTGTCTGTCCATCCATCCGTCTATCCATCCGTCTGTACGTCATTCACCCATTCATGTCTTCATGCATGGGTCTACCCCTCTGTCCGTCCATCCATCCCTCATTTATCCATTCCCCATCCATTGCCTCTGTCCTTCTGTCCTTCTCTCCATCCGCTCGACCAGCCAGGCAGTCAGCCATCCGCAAGGTATTTACTGAGTGCTGACGCTGCTCCGGGCCCTGCCGGGCGCAGCCTTCCCTGGAGAGGCACAGGGATGAGCAGACGTGGCCTGAGCTTTGCTCTACTCCACTGGGGTCCTGCCCAAGACGGGCACAGACTTGCTGCTGGAGTGCCTCCCTCTCCGGGCTGCCCGATCTTGTTAGGAGGGAGGCGGCCCTTGCCTCTCCGCTTGGGAAACCGGCCCTAACAATCTGCTCTTGGGAGCGTCGCCTCCCCAGACAGAGGGAGAGGGGATCAACCCAGACCACACATGGCTGTGTGCTCCCCAGGACGCGGGCTTCCCCTCCGCCTCTGCCAAGAATGCGACCCTTTACTGCCTTTCTAGGGATATGAACCCTGGGCACACTTGAACCCTAAACACATTACAGATGATGTGTTCAGCTCTGTGTCCCCATCCCAGGCCTTTGGGTTTCCAGACAAAACTCCAAATGTTCATGGTGCCCATTGAGCATTTTATAGTCCATCCCATCTGATCCCAGAGCCTGATGGTGACCTTTTGAATTAGGTAACTTAAAGCAAGTCCCCACTGGTGGTACTTGGGAAAACTGAAGCCCTAACCTCACCGTGGACACTGTAGTAAGGGGGCAGGGTGTGTCTAACACAGAGCTCTCAGCAGAGTGTGCAAAAGAGAGGGCTGGGGGATGCTCCCATAATGCCAAGAGGTGGCCTGGGGTGGTGAGGAGGGGGTGAGATGTAGGAGACATTTAGAAAAGGAGTACTGGGGACCTAGGGCCAGTGGAAGATGAAGGAGGGGGTGTCCTCTCTGGTAGCTAGGGAAGCTAGCTGAGTCTCCTAGAAGCCCCTCCCTCAAACACCATGAGGAGAGGTCACAAGATCACTAGGGTTACAAGGGCACATGATGTAGGGGGCAGGAAAGAGTTTAGATCTGAAGGGTGAAGATGAGCTGGGTGCATGTCAAGGGAGAATGGGGGCATCTGTGGCAGATGGCACAGCACGTACTAAGGCCCTGTGGCAGCCAAAACAGAACAGAGAAGGGACCAAAGATGGCCCACGTGGCTGGATAGGAAGCAAGGCGTGAGATGAAGTTGGAGGGTGCAGGAGCCAGGTCATGGGGACACTGAGGAGCCACCGAAGGGCTTTTGGTGGTGACATCATCCAAGATGTCTGCACTGGTCACCCAGCTGCAGGTGACATTCTTAGATCGTCAGTCCAGGAGCTGGAGCAGGTGCTCAGGTGAGAGGTGGTGAACTCCTAGGACTTTCATAACCAGAAACAATATTAAACAGCACACCCCATATGTGTTCGTCTCCTCAGGCTGCCGTGACGAATTGACCAAAGCAGCGTGGCTTCAAACAATGGAAATTGATTCTCGTGGAACTTTGCAGGCTCTAAGTCTGAAATCAAGGTGTTGGCAGGGCCTGTGCTCCCCTCTGAAGACTCGAGGAAGAAGCCCTCCTTGCCTCTTCTAGCTTCTGGGGTTTGCAACAATCCTTAAAAACCCTATTTCCAAATAAGGTGCCCGGAGTCAGGACTGCAGCATCGCTTTCTGGGGGACATAATTCAAGCCACAACACCATAGGATCCTGATTTTGTTTAGAAAACTCATGCATAGTCATGGTGTGTCTCTCCATCTGGATGCTCGTTACCTGGGAGGTGGCGCTCTGAAAATTCAGAAAGCTCTACGTTTCTGAACCGTGTTCTTTTCCGCACATGTGTTCTACTCCCATGAACGTGTTATCACGTATGCACATGGTGAAAACAGACTGGCAGCTGCTGTCCCATGACGTTAGCAGAGGCTCCCGCTGGGTGGTGGGTTTATGGATCAATTTCATTTTCTCCCCATATGTTCCAACTTTTCTGCCATAGGCATGCATTACTTTGATCAAATAATAAATCAATGCCTATCATAAAAGAAGAGCTGGGATATTCTGTCCCCTCACTCACCAAGCCCTCCTGGTCCCCAAAGCTATTGCAACAGGAGGTGGGTATCTGGATAGGAATTTGATCTGCCCTAAGATTGTGCTCCAAATAAATATTTTTAGCCCCGTTACCCACCCCCTTCAAATGTCCTGCTAATGATCTGTGGCCATGATGACCCAAACACACTTTCTGTGGAGCGTGGGGCTTGGTGATTACCTCACCTGTGTCCTCTTTTGGAGGACGGAGAATGAGGGTAATAATAGAACTGACCTCATGGGTGGCTGGAGGCTTAACTGGGATAATGCACGTGAAACCCTTTGCACGGGGTCCTGGCCCAGGGACGAGCTGCCACGAATGCCCTCCTGATTAGAAAGTGCCCATGGTACGTGTCAGGCAGCTCGGTGTCCTTGTTTAATGGCTCCTCATCGGGGAAAGTCCAGTACATGATGCCTTGCCCCATTGCACGGTGTCCCTGGGGAGGGGATGCGCAGGGTGGTGAAGGCTTCCCTTTCCCGGCATGTTTTCCCATTTGGCTCATTTTTAACACAACTTGGCACTCGCCCCCTCTGTCTTGCTGTCCTGTGTGCGTCTCTGTCTTGTCTCCTGTGTGCTGTCTCATCGTGTGCGTTTAAGGCCACGTGCTACCATGACAGTTAAGCCATCACAGGAAAATTTAGAGGAAGCAGGTGGGGTGAGCTGCGGAGCTGCGGAACTGCTGAGATGGCGAGATGGTGGCGGGACTAGGGGAGCCAGTCAGAGCGGGGAGGCGGTCTTTCGCCCTCCAGGCCCCACCCCTGGACTGGCCCCGCCCCCAGACCACGCCCCCAGGAGGCGGTACTTCCCCAGCTCTCCGCTCCCACCCGGGTTTTGGCTCCCCAGGGTTTTGGGGTTGGGACTGCGCGGTCTTTGGAACTTCCATCTCCTTTGGCAGTCTCTGTCCGAATTACAAATGCAGAAACCCTCTGTCCCAGCTGGGCTGCAGCCCAGCAGCAGTCCTAGAGATAAACGGAGACTTGTGGGACCTTATTTTTGTACAAGGTTATCCTTCGCAACATTGTTTCTAAAAGCGAAGGAGTGAAAACAGCCTAAACCCCCATGAGCAGGGAGCTGATTAAAGAAACTGGCACCGTCCATATAATGGGAATACTGTACTCTACAGCCCTAAGCAACAGGGAGGAACCATCTCTGAGCTTTAATAGCTGAGTAAAGCAAGGTTCAAACAGCATATAGTATATACCTCTTTGCATCATTAGCTTGTCTGCAATTACCACTGAATGGCTAAGGGTTACCTATGGAGGTGGGGGTGGAGCAGAGGAGCTGGGGGGACCTGGGGAGGAGAGGGAATGCAGATTTGTTCATTGCACTTTTTCTTTTTCTTTCTTTTTTTTTTTTTCCCCTTTTGGACCCAGGGGAACTTAGCACTTTTCAGAATGAAAATGAAAAATGAAACATCTTTAAAGCAAAGCATGTTTTAGAGCAGCAGCTTCGGTGTGAGTGTCCCATTGAGTCTCACTTCAGCCTCATATGGCTGTGTGACCTCGGGGAAGTTACTCAACATCTCTGTTTCATTTCCTCTATCAATGAGAACCGGGGTAATAATAGCTCCAACCTTGGGCTGTTGGGAGGATTCCATGGGATCACCTGTGCTCAGAGCCTGGCATGAAGCAGGCAAGCAACAAGAGTGTCAGTGGGCTTCAGAAAGCCCACTAGTCTGGATGAGGACCCAGGTGGCAGCATGTGAACCCCAGAGCCGATATGAGCCCTCACTCTTCTGTCAGTCTTGTGTCTGTCTTCTCCCTGCTGCGGGGGCCCTGGCCTGATGGAAGCCGCTAATTAAATGCAGTAGAGTCTTTCCTCACCCCCCCCCCAACTCCCCACTCCCCACACCCACCGCCTCCCCACCCCCGCCCCAGCCTGTGGCTTAGGCAGGCAGCAAGGGGGAGCTCTCCTAGGCTTGAGTCCCCAGTGCACATCAGTTGGGAGCTGGGGCTGGGGGGGGGGGGTAAGGGGTTGCCTTGAAATGCATGAGCCTCACTGAGATCCCCGGCACTATGTATGAGGCCACCGAATGGCAAGCCCCTTTGGAGCCCACTCGGGCCTGCTGCACTGCCTGAAACTTTGGCTCTACTCCCTGGAGACCCTAAGCGTGAGGAGCCCGAGTGCAGTCCACAGCATCGTGTCCCATATCCCACGACTGCCTCTAGACTTCATGCTGCACGGATGACACCAGCAGAGAAGGACACCACTTCCCCAAAACAAACCGCGTGCCAAATGCTAGCACTCAGTTCAGAGGCTGTCTCACTTCCTGCCCAGGGAGAGCTTTTTCTAGAAGGTTCCATGCACCATGACTTTAGGGGCTGGTTTTGCTGAATAAAACAGCCCGTGGGCCTCGCTTTGTTCCCCCGGTGAAATGGGGATGAGAATCTTCCTGTCTCCTCCTGGTGAGGACAAGATGAGGTTGGCGGTTGCTCTGGAGGGAACAGGGAGCAGGGGATCTCTTTTGTGTGTCTGCCTTAACCCCATGGAGACAATCCTGAAATACGAGCAAACGTGACTTCTGTCACACGATTGCTCTTTCAATAAGGTGGACGTGGGTGGGTGTGTAAGACAGCTCCAGACTCAGGTGTGTTGGATTTCAAATTTTCTATAAATTCATTTAATTTCTGTTTAAGCCTAAATCCTGTCAGGCTGATGGAGAAGCTTAGCTTTGCTTTTTCAGGGTTATCCTGCCTTGCAGAGTCAACGCTGTGGTCTACTGGCCCAGACAGACACAGGAGATAGGGATGGGGGTGGTAATCAGGGGCCCCTCGAGGTTCTGGAAGGTGGGGCTGCTTGGGACAGGACCCTCTGTGTTCAGGGGCCTCCTTTTCCCCCTCTTGAAGTCTCTCTGACACTCAAGAGTCAGCATGGTGGGGGCACCTGGGTGGCTCAGTGGGTTAAGCCTCTGCCTTCAGCTCAGGTCATGATCTCAGGGTCCAGGGATCGAGCCCCGCATCGGGCTCTCTGCTCAGCGGGGAGCCTGCTTCCTCCTCTCTCTCTCTGCCTGCCTCTCTGCCTACTTGTGATCTCTCTCTCTGTGTCAATAAATAAAATCTTAAAAAAAAAAAAAGAATCAGAATGGTGTTCCCTTCCTCCGTCCTTCCCTTGCTCAATGTAATCTTTACCCTGTTGGCTTCGAACACATTCTTGGCGCAAGTACGGGGCCCTGGCCTCACTTCCCTGAACCCCCTGAGGGGTAGGACAGGGCTTGGCAAACCTTCTGTACAGCAAGTATCTCAAGCTTTGCCAGCTGAATGGTCTCTGGAGCAATGACTCCTCTCTGCCGCTGTAGGTCAAAAGCAGCCGCAGAGACTATGTATGCAAAAATGGGTGTGGCTGTGTCTCAATAAAACTTTATTAACATCAGTACGACAAAAAAGTGAGAAATACGTGATGTGCTAAGGGGGTCAGCTAAGGCTACTGTAATAACCATAAATGTAATCATCAAAATGTGTTAAACCAACACCCGTGCACCTTAAACTTACACAATATTATATGTCACTTCTATCCCCCCAAATGTTTTTAATCTAAAAAAATATGTTAAACGTTATTTTCAAAAATAGCACAGCCAGAAAAAATCATTAGTATCAGACTGGAAAAAAACGCCAATAATTGACAGCCTACAGAGCAGGAGAGACGTCTGCAAACCTCATATCTGATCAGGGCTGGAATCCAGAAGACATAAGGGATCCCCGCGGCTCAACAGCAAAACAACAAGCAACCCGAAGAAAACACGGGCAGAGGACTTGAGTAGACATTTCTGCGAAGAAGACACGACGGGCCAACAGACACGTGAAAAAGGTTTAGCATCGCTCATCAGCAGGGAAATGCAGATCCAAACCACCCGAGGTATCACCTCGCACCCACAAGGATGGTGACTTTAAAAAAACAAAAAAACAAGGGTTGGCGAGGATGTGGAGAAATTGTAACCTTGTGCGCTGCGCGCGGGGTTGTACAATGGGACAGCTTCTGTGGAAATGGTCTGGAGTCTCCTTAAAAATTGAAAATCGAACTCCCAGCTGATCCAGTGTGCCACGGGCTCAAAGAGCCATCTGGACTCTCCTGTTCCTGGCCAAACTGGTCCCCGTCGCCCAGATGTGGAGACTCCCCAAGTGACCCATGGACCGATGAGGAAAATGTGGTGTGGACCTACAGTGGCGTGCCATCCCGCCTTACGAAGAGAGGGAAATCCGGCCATATCTCTGCGATGTCTGTGAACCTACCTGCTGGCTCAGCAACAGAAAGCCAGTCCCGGAAAGACAAATACCCTTTTTGAGTCTACACGGGAGGCATCAAAAGTAGTCAGACTCGTGGCAGCAGAGAGTAGGGTGGTGGGTGCCAGGGCCTGGGGCTTGGGGAATGGGGAGTTTGCTGTGCAACGGGTCTAAAAAGCTTCAGAAAGGCCAAATGAGTGCATTCCAGAAACCAGTACAACATCCTGCCCAGAGTTAATGGTAGTGACTTGTGCAACAAGAAATGTGTTGAGAAGGTAGATTTCACATTCATTTTACCCGAGAGCAGCTGGACCCCCAACCCAGAGCTACCTGAGCCACACATCTAGTGCTCCTGGGGACATACGAAGATCTCAGAATGCTCTGGAAAGAGAAGCCAAGAGTCTGGTGACCCCAGCAGCATCAGCCATAGGTAGCTTTGGGCCAATCAGGGTAGGAGAATGTGTCTTGCCCTCTGAAGGTAAATTAGGGAGTGACACTTGAGTTAACAGGAGTCCTCAAGAATGAGCTGGTGTTTGAAGATGAAGATCGGATTCACTTTCTGGGTCTCTGGGCCTTTGCCTTCCAAAGGCTCAGGCTGGGGGACAGCCACGTACAGCCTGGGAGCCAGACTCAGCCCACTGCCCCCCCTTTTTTAACATGGTACGCATGCCCCCAGGGGGCACCTGGGTGGCTCAAGTGGGTTAAGCCTCTGCCTTCAGCTCAGGTCATGGTCTCAGGATCCTGGGATCGAGCCCCGCATCGGGCTCTCTGCTCGTCGGGGAGCCTGCTTCCCTCCTTCTCTCTCTGTCTGCCTCTCTGCCTACCTGTGATTTCTCTCTCTGTGTCAAATAAATAAATAAAATTTAAAAAAAAAAGAATGTTTAAAAAAATAATGTTGTTTGGGGGGCGCCTGGGTGGCTCAGTGGGTTAAGCCTCTGCCTTCAGCTCAGGTCACAATCTTGGGGTCGTGGGATCTAGCCCTGCATCGGGCTCTCTGCTTGGCAGGGAGCCTGCTTCCCCCTCTCTCTCTGCCTGCCTCTCTGCCTGCTTGTGATCTCTGTCTCTCTGTCAAATAAATGAATAAAATCTTTAAAAAAATGTTGTTTGGTTTTTAAAAATGAGTTGGTTTAAAGAAAAATAAAAACAGGGAAAGAGCACAAGAGGAAACACCACCCAGGACTCAAGTTTCGGAAACTCTGGGATAGGATAGGAGCCTGCCTGGGGAACATGTTGTGGGGGTGCGGTTTGGGATGGCGAGCTAGGAACCAGATTCAGTGCGGGGCCCTGGAGGCACTCTTGTTACTTCAGATCAGCCTTATTTTCCTTATCTGCAAAATGCTGGTGATGGCTGTGAGGATGATGAGAAATCCTGGAGGCTGAGGGTAGGACGTCCTAGGCACAGGGCCTGGCATGTCATAAAATTTAGGTACTAATTTTTAAGATGGGAGGCGGAGCTGAATCTAGTGGGGGGTTCTCTGGATTGGGTCCTGGAAGAGAAAAGTGACATTCGTGGAAAAATGGGAAACCTGAATGAGGTCTGGAGTGTAGTTAATAGAACATCCTAATGTTAAGGTCTTCATTTTGAGGAAACTACTGGTAGTTCCACGAGGTGATGGGTTTAGGGGAAGCTGGGTGAAGGGGCGGCAGGATGCTCTCCTGTCTTGGCAACTCTTCTGTACATCCATAATCTTTCCAGAAGAAAGTTTGTTTACAAACATTCAAAAGGATGGGGGCAAAATACTATACTTAAATAGGGAAGGGAGGTCAAGGCAAGGTATCCTGGGGGCGGTGGGAGAAGGGGAATGTCAGGTCTTAGAAAAGTTGCTCCTCACAGAGGGAGCAGCTGGTGCTGGGTAAGGAAGGAGGGAACCAACTGTCCCCCACCTCCGGGCCTTTGCACCTGCTCCTCACCTCTCCTGGAACACTCGGACTCACCCCTCCCTTTAACCTGGGCCAAAGCAAGTGTCACCTCTCAAAGAGCTCTTGGGCCCCATTCCCCATCACACATTCTCAGGGGCCCCTGTCCCTTTGCTTCTTGGCCTGAGCTCACCATGTAATGTGCTAGCTCTTTGTGGGACCCAGGGCGGGCTCTGGAATGCCCCCAGCTCCACGGCTCCGAAGGGCCCCACCCTTGGTTGTAGGCTCTGCTGGCGCCATTTTGAAATGCTTACGAAGTTTCGAACCAGGGTCCTGCATTTTCTTTTGCACTTGGCGCTCCACAGATTCTGCAGCCAGTCCTGGTGGGAGCCCTGAGTTGAGCAACCTCCCCCCGCAACACACACATCCTCTAGACCATTGCTTTCATTCGTGGCTGTTGCAATGAATCACCACAAGTCAAGGAGTTAAAATAATGCCAGTTGTGGTATCTTGGCAGTTCTGGAGGTCTGAAGCCTGACACGGGGACTCGGGACTTCAGTCCTTCTCTAGAAGCTCTCTGGGAGAGTCGTTTGCTTGCCTCTTCAGGCTCTAGAGGCAGCTGCCCTCCTTGGCTCACGGCCCCTTCCTCCGTCTTTGGGCCAGCACCGTACCATCTTCTCTCTGCTCTGTCCTCTGCTTCCATCCACAGTCCTTTCGCTATGAGTTGGGCAGCAGCTGCTGGGAAGCCGGCACGAGGTGACTGGAGCCCACGGAAGGTGGCCGCTTCCCGTCACAGGCCGCCTGTGGTGGTCTTTGACTGTGCCAAGTTGGTCCCATGTTCCTAATCGCCTTGAATGTCCTTGGCTGCCTGGTAAAAGGGCACACATGGTTCTTTTCTTCCTCCCACCCATGTCCTCACCTCCTCTTCAGCAGGGTTCCCCCTCCTCTGCTTTCTGGGGGGTTGGGATGGCTGGTAGCAGGAGCAGTGAGCTCACCTGGAATCCCAGCGCCCTGCTCTGAGCTCGTGCTGCAAAGGGGTTGTCATTGTGATGGGGACACCACAGCCCAGTGAGCGGGAGGTCATGTCCTAAGCCCCTGGCCCTCTCTTCATTCAGATGGGCTGCGGGATGGCTTTTGTTTTGGTGACAGCAACTACCAGCCCTGGTGACATGCCAGGCACTCTGCTGAGTCCAGGGACAGCACAGTGAAAAGCCCAGGTGAGCCCTCGCGCTCCTGGGGGATGCATGGCAAGGTCCACATCAGAGAGAGCAGAAAGCTGTGAAAACGCTACAGTGAGGCGACGGGGGAGGGAGCAGCTTGAGGCAGGCTCCCCAGGCCTCTCGGGAGCAGGTCCCATGGCAGGGGCGGGCCCTACAGGACAGAAGCACCAGCAAGGCCAAGAGGCTGGGACACGCAGCTGCAGGCAGAGGGAACAGCAGAGGCAAAGGCAGGGGTCCGGAGGTCAAGGTGAGAGCCAAGGCCACGGCCCTGCAGACCAGGTGGAGCCGGGCTCTGAGAGGTGGGGTCGGGGCAGGGTTCCAGGCACAGGGAGTGTGAATTTCCGAGGACGGGCCAGTGGAGGTGGCCTCGGGGACATCTGCCAGGAGGAAGGGCAGGTGAGGAGTGTGAGTAGTGAGGTGGGCTTACTTGGAACACATTCTCCAAGGCAGTCTGCTAGGACTTTTACACTGGAGCCCCTTCTCCCCCACAAGCCACACCCCTCGGGTCCTCTAGCCAGGCCCCAGTCCTACCTCCAGGCCTCTGGGAGGCCACGTGCAAGCCTCCCTCCCCCTGCAGGCTCTTAGGAAGCCATGGCAGTGGGGAAGTGTGTCATTCATTCCAAAGTAGGGGGCGCTGCACAAGCCAGGATGGAGGACTGGGTCCCCTTCACCCTGCCTCGCCTCCTGCCCAAGCCCTTTGTCTTAAATGGGTACCTGGGGGTCACTGGTAGCCTTGGCCTCCAGTGAAGGCCCCCTCCCCCTCATTCTGGGTAGACCGAGAGCACCAGGCCAAGGGCATCCTTGGGGCATGGGCCTCCCTCCCAGGCACCCCCTCCAGTCCCTCCCAGCCCCTTGGAAGCACCTGGAGACTTCCAGAACCATCTCTTCTCTGGAGGATCTCAGCAACCCTCAGCCCCAGCTGCTCCCGCCCATCACCCCCAAAATCAACCTCCCAGGGTGGGTGCAGCTCACCCTAATAGGGACTGAGCTTGGAAGGCAGCACCGAGCTCTGACCAGGACACACAGCTGGTCACATCTGGGGGAGCCTCCCCGAGGCAGCCAAGCCAAGGGTGTTAGTGGAGCATGGCTGGTTGAGTGAGGGGCTGGAAGCAGCCTAAATATCCACGGGCAGGGGATGGGCCCATACCTTGAAGTATATTGGGATTTTAGTGCCAGTGGGAAATAACAGGAACCTGCCTTAAAAAAAAAAAATGAGGTCTATTTCTGTGGTCACAGCCTGGGCAAATCTGGACGGAATTAGCTCATTTCTGTAAAAATGAAACAAATAAACCACATGGATACATAGGGAGCTAGTAAGGAGAAAGGTTTGGAAAGGAAAAAATATATATATATGGCTGAACAGTCACCCCGTGGGGCACGTGGGAGTGTAGTGTGCCGGGAGGGGGGTCGTGAGGTTCAGTGAAGGGCGGGAAGGACATCGGGCTTTTCCTTTGTTCACCTCTGCTCGCTGGCTTGTTTTAAGGAGCCTCTGTTGCATTTGTAGCTCGGAAGGAAAAATCTAGTAAAACGTATTTTTAGACCTGTCCTGAGCTAGGTTCCATGCTCCCAGCAGCGGTGGCTGGTTTGGCCCCATGTCAGCTGTGCATTCCTCACCCTAATGCTGTGGGTGAGGAATCCAAGGGACAGAGAGGTTGAGTGACTAGCCAAAGGAGGCACAGCCAGCCAGAGCTGGTACCTGAGGACAGAGAGGCCGTCCATCACCTTTTCCTGTTATCATGGTGGGCAGAAAGGTCGGGAGCGAAAGTTTGGGATAAAAGATCAACCTGGGCTGCCTCGGGGTGGGCAGATATGTCTGTGCTCTCTGCCAAGCAGCAAGGCTGTTCCCCACCTGAAGGGCAGGGAAGGGCCATTTGTGTTTGACGGAGTCCTCCCCCTTCCTCTTGGCATTAATCAGCACCCGTGCAGCTGGGAGGAGAAAAGCCACAAATGCACAACAGGCTTTTTTGCCCCCTCTTGCTCCAGGAGCTTTCAGATGCCAGTGTGGGTCTGGGAGACCGACCGTCCCCCCCACTTCGCCCCCATCCAGCCACAGGATCCCAGTGTCCCAGGCCCACAGGTAGGCTGCTCCAGGCGGGGCAATGACGTGGGCTCAGCTCCGGTGATGGTGGTCCGGTTCAATTTCTCTCCACAGCCTCAGCAAATGGTAGGGGACATTTACGGCACTAAGAGGGCTGGGTCACATCTAGGAACTGAGCCAACATGCTCACCTCTGGATGGGGCAAATTAGAACTCGGCTAATGTAAAGAAGAGTTGGAGGGGCGCCTCGGTGGCTCATTCGGTTGAGTGTCTGACTCTTGATTTTGGCTCAGGTCTTGATTTCGGGGTCTTGAGATCGAGCCCCTCATTGGGCTCCATATTCAGTGTGGCATCTACTTGAGATGCTCTCTCTCCCTCTCCCCCCACGTGAGGGCACGGGCTCTCTTTCTGTCTCTAAAGTAAATAAATCTTTAAAGAATAATAAAAAAGAATGGTTGGAAAAATCCAACTGTGCACAGAAATGAGGTGACAACTGGTCCTCAACCAGTGGTTGGAGAGGTCTGGCGTATAAATACCCCAGCTCCCTTACCTCTTACTGGATCTGTTCTGAGGTTGTGTGTTCCATACCGTTTCCCCAGGTTCCTCAGTGACACTGAGCTCTGGTTGCTCACAGAGGTGTCCACTTGGTGATATGTCCCTACTGGCTTCCTTTCTGGTCTCCCATTACCTCCTCCCACGGCCTCTCTTTGATCCGTTGTCCCTATGGCAGAGGTATTTATTAAAATCTAAATACAATCATGTTCCTCTTCTGCTCAAGACTGGCCATTACTTTCCCAGCACACTTGGAGAACATTTCCAATTTTTCCCCTATAACCTCTGCTCTAGACCGAATGTGTCCCATGAAAGTTCATATGTTGAATCCTAAGCCCCAAGGTGTTGGTGTTAGGAGATAGGGTCTTTGGGAGGTGACTGGGTATAAGGGTGAAGCCTTCCTGAGTGGGACTAGTGTCCTGATAAAAGAGACCCCGGAGAGTTCTCTCACCCCTTTACTAGGTGAGATACAGGGAGAAGGCAGCTGTCCATGAGCCAGGAAGCTGGCCCCCATCAGACCCTGAAATGGCCCACACCTTGATCTTGGATGTCCCAGCCTCCAGAATTGTGAGAAAGAGATTGAGTTGTTGATAAGCCTCCCAGTCTGTGGGATCTGGGTTATAGCAGCCCAAATGCAGTAAGCCAGTCTCCAAGCCATGTGATCTGGTCTGGCACATCCTCTCTATATGTCTTCATCAGTCTTCCTCACCCTGCTCCCTCCATACTCAAAATCCCGGGCTCTCCTCTGACTCGGGGCCTTTGCTCAGCTACTTGCTCTGACCTGGATTATTTTTCTTGGAACTCTTTGCTTGTCCCTGTGCTTCTGGTAGACTCAGCCTAAGCATGTCTTCTTGGAGGAATCTCTCCTGATCACTCATCTAAAGTTAGCCCACACCGTGGCCTTCTCTCCTCAGTCCCTCTTGGTCTCTTTTACCCCATTCTTCACAATTCATAATTGCTTTTGTCTGTCTTCTTCCCTAAATCCCAAGCTTCCTGAGATCCGAGTCCTGTGTATTTCTTACCACCACATACCCAACACCTAGATTAGGATGGTCTTGTCCTGTGTGAGTGAAATGCACAGTCGGTGTCCGGGAACCCATCTGGGACACATCTCCCTTCGCAGGGATGACTCAGCATGGTCTTCATTGGGGGTGCCCATTCCCCAAGATCTCCTCACACTCAGGGGCCACAGTCCCTGCTCTGAAAGGCCCGGATTCTAGAAACAGGGTAGAATCCTATCTTGCCCTCTTCTACAGCATGTCTCAGTGAGCCGTACTGAACGACAACCCCCAAACATTGCTGCTTGAACCAGCAATTGATCATTTTTTTTGATGCTGTGGGTTAGCTGGGGGCGGGTTCTGTGTTGGTCACGCATGGGCTCACTCAGCCAGAACGTCTGCTGGCCTGGAAGGTCTACATGGCACCATTCCGTGTGTGGCAGCTGTGGTTGGCTGTTGGCTTTGGTGACTTCCATTCTTCTTCACGAGGCCTTTCGTGCTCCAGGAGGTAGGACCCGCTTCCATATGTGGAGCCTTCAGGTCAGCCTTCTTAGTCAGCAAAGATGGAAGCTGCCAGGCGTCTTGAGGCTTGGGCTTGGGGCTCATGCAGTCCCACCGCTGGCAAGTCCTATTAGCGAAAGCAAGTCACGAGGCCAGCTTAAATTTAGTACCACTCCTTGGCAGGGGAACCGGGAATTTCTGCCCACGTTTAATCTAATGCAGTGGGCCGTGAAGCCTTGGGCCAGAGACCCAACCTCTCTGTGCCTTGCTTTCCCGCCACTGTGAAATGGGTCTATTGGCATCTATTGTATAGAATTGAGATGGCACATGCAAAGTGCTTAGCACACACCCTATCTCTTAGGAGGTGCCCTGTGAAAAGGAACTATTATTATTATTATTACTATTGCTCTTAGTAACATCATTATAGTAATTAGAGTGGGAGCCTAGGAAATGATGAGTGGAAATGATAGGAAATGATTGCTGGGTGGGTGGGTGGGGGGTCAGTGGATGGGAGGAATGGACAAATGGCTTTTGACATTCGAACGGTGTACAGTCCCAACAACCCATCTGGGGATAAGTCACCTCATTTCACAGAGTTTGGAATAAATAGCAGCTCTTTGCTGGGGAGTTCAGACACTCCTAAAGAGACCTGATCTCTTGCTCAGTTTACTTTTTGGTCCATCTGCATTTGGGAAGGAGGGAGGTCAGGCAATTCTGCTGCAGGCTTTGTGCCCAAAAGATTATATACAGCTCTCTCTCTCTCTCTCTCTCTCTCTGTCTCTCTCTCTCTACACATGCACACACCCCCCAGCTCCACAGCCTCAGCCGCAGCTAATTGTAACCCCAACACTAGCAATTGTGAAAACACAGCCAAGCTTCCCGCTGGCAAGCTAAGCAGCAAACCGCATGGGGTCGGAGCCCAAGGGAGTTTGTTGACACACATTCCTCTGGGTGCTAGCTGGGGTGCAGCCCAGGTGGGCAGCCGTGAGGGACTCCCTAGAGCAGAGTGCACCTTCTGGCTGCTGCTTCAGGGAGCTCCCATAACCCCCGGAGCAGGAGGCTGCCCCCAGGGCTGCCTGGACAGGGTGGAGGTGATCTTCTTGGAAAGGATGGAGCGTCAGGAGCATTTTGGCTCTGAGGCTTTCCAGGTGAATTGGGAGGGGCTGGGGAACGTTGCCACAGCTAGTGACATTTTTTCCGCACCAGGCTGATGCTGGGTATGGAGGAGAGGCCGGGAGAGGGAAGGGCGCGGGGGGAGCAGGGAAGGGTGTTAGTTCCCTAGGGCTGACACAGCCGAGGACCACAAACGTGGTGGCAGGAAACAACAGGAATCCACCCTCCCACAGTTCTGGAGGCCAGATGTCCTAAGTCAAGGTGTTGGCAGGGCCATGTTCTCTCCAAGGCCCCAGGGAAGAAGGCTTCCTTGCCTCTTCCTGGCTTCTGGTGGCTTCCCATAATCCTTAGTGCTCCTCGGTCTGTAGCTGCGTCCCTTCCCTCTCCACCTGGGCCATCACGTGGCCTTCTGCCCCAGTGTGCCTCTGGTCCTCTCCTCTCCTTACAGGGACATCATCATTGGAGTTAGGGCCCAGCCCGACCTAGTGTGACAGCCCCTTATCTTGAATACATCTGCAAAGACTCTCTTTTCAAATAAGATCACAAGCTGAGGTGCCAGGTAGACATGAATGTGGCGGGGGTGGGGGACACCATTCACCCGGTGTGGGAAGTAAGACGGAAGCAGACAGGTGGGATAAGGTAGTCAAGGCGCAAATGTCAAGGACCTTATATATAAACCAGAAGACCATGAGCAGCATTGCCTTGGACTTGGGCAGGGCTGGCCCCAGAATTTGCAGGGAGCTCCCACTGGTCCTTCTCCAGCTGGGCCTTTCCCCACAGGGCAAGGAGCCATGGAGCCAGGGGTCGGTGCCCACCTGGTGCCCACATAGTCCCCACTTTAGGCCATGTTCTGGGGATCCAGGACTCCAGAATTCCTGTCCCAGCAGCACTGAGTTGTTTCTGAAGCCTGCTCGTGTGTCTTGTCTTCCCTTCTTGCACCCTGCCGGGGGTAGGCTGACATTCCCTGTGTGTGTGCCCCTCACCTCCAGGGAGCTCGGGGGCAGCCACATGTGGGGTTTAGCACAGAGCTAGCACTTTCAGGCTGGGCTGTCTGTGCAGGTGCACATGGCTGTCATGGTGCAGAATGCAGAAGGGTGGCCAGAGCAGTGGGATGGCCTGTGGCACTCGAATCTGGGAGAATTCTGAATTCAACCATGAACTTCGGGTCACGGCAAATGTGTGTCTGTCACAGAGGGAGGATAGCACATACTGCATTTGTAGGATTTCTTGGCTTGATTTATAACTTTTCAGTCTGTCGACATATAGGACCTGGGCCCTCATTTCTCTTCTTGCCCTGAGCCTTGTCCACGTTAGAGGCTGCAAGGTGAGATGAATAATCCAGAAGGCTCAGAGTCCAAGAATCACCCTTGGGCTCATCACTCTCTAAATTATGTCTCGTGTGTGTGTGTGTGTGTGTACAAAGCTTTCAAGAAATGAGATCTTGGACAAGGTGGAGAGGCGCACAGGGAAAGAAGCAAACGCTTCCAGGCTGTGGAAGAGGTTGATGGGCAGGACTTAATGAGCGGGGAGGGATCAGGGGTGACACTGGTTTTCTGCTCAGGACCACCATTCTGAAGGGGATGCTATCCCAGAGATGGGGACCCTGTGTGCAAATCAGATTTGCAAGAGGTTCTTGAGTTCAGTTTGGACAAAGGGGGCCTCCACGACATCCAGGAATAAGCCCAGGTTTCAATCCTGAAGTACATACTGGCAGTATTATCTGTGCAAGATTCCCCTCGCCATTCTGAGCCTCAGTTTCCCCATCTGCAACATAGAATTGCTCACTAGATGCTTGTGAGGAGCCTCTGTGGGAAAATATGCATATTGCCCAACCCAGACCCAGGGACCAAGAGGAGAAAGCATGTGTCTGTACTACGCTCTGTCAGAAGCAACACATACACAGTGCAAATTGGCTTCAGCAGGTAAAGAGTTTACCGTTCCTGTAACTAAAATCCTGGGGGTAGATGTGACTTCCCCTCCAGCTGTGTTCTGGGGCTCAAGCGCTGTCACAGGGGTTTCACATCACCCTCAGACCCCTTCTACAAGCATTCCCCCGGTCACCATCTCCACAAACCGAGTGGGGAGTGGTGTCTTTTCCCACAGTTCTGGCAGAAAAAAATCTGTTCAAGGAAGTCCAAGGTAGATTCTGATTGGCCCAGCTTGTCATGTGCCCATCCCAGAGCCAATCACTGTGGCCAGACGTGGGTCACATGATTTCTCTTCCAGTATGGCTCCCCTGTTAGTAAAAGGTGGAAGTAGTCCAAGCAAACCCAGGGGCAGTCCGTGGTATTTTCCCTGTGTCCATTGGGAGTTTGGGGATGGGAGGAGATGTGTGTGTAAAGTTTCTGGCACAGCAGTCAAGAACCAGACCCAACCAAAACGTCCATCAGTGGATGAATAGATAAAGAAGAGGGGAAGTACATATACTGTGGAATATTACTCAGCCTTAGAGAAAAGAAGGAAATCCTGCCATACGTGAACACAGGGATGAACTCGGAGGACATTATACGGCATCGCATAAGCCCGTCCCAGGACAAGTACTGAATGATTCCGCTTAGATGAGGCGTCTAAAACAGTCACAGTCCTGGAACCGGCGAACAGAGGGAGGATTGCCAGGGACTGGGAGGAGAGGGGAGCCGGGAGATGCTGGTCAAGGCCCCCAGAGCTGCAGGTATGGAGATCTAATACACGGTGCAGAGAAATGAGTTCTGTTGATCGTATGTATGTATGTGTGTGTGTGTGTGTGTGTAGTTGACGATATTGTGTACTTACAACTGTACTAAGAGAGTAGATCTTATGTTAAAGGTCCTTATCACCAGAAAAATGAAAGCAAGGAGGTAGGAGAACACTTGGCGGGGGGGGGTGGGGGGTGGGAATCTGTTTATGACACCGACTGTGGCCATGGGCACAAACTCAGCCAAGTGTGTAGGTTAAACGTATACAGCTTTTTGTATGTCAATCGTCCTTCAATAAAGTGGTCTTAAAGTTTCTGGCACACTGAAGGGATCACGCCTCCATTCATGGTGGCGGCTGGCATTAGCATTCGGACCAGAATGGCGCCCCCCCCCCGCCCCGGGTGTCCTTAACCGTGCACGTGTTTTAAAGGCCTTTACGAATGCGGCCTCCGCATTCGACGACATCCTCTTTTCCTCGGCCTTCTTCAGTGTTTCACCAAGAGGGCGGGGGCTTGAGGCATCCCCCTGCCAGTGGCAGCGCATCACGCTGTCATCTGTGGCCCACCACGAATGGGTTCTGTCGCTGACCCTGACCGGGTCACGCGGCGGGGGGCGGGGGGGGGGTCTCCCTACCGCTCTGGGGAAATTCCGGGACGTCTGGCACCCACCTATCCCCTCCTCCCCCGAAAGCCTGAGCTCCGGAGGGAGAGGCTGACAAGATCAAGAGAACAGGTTTTGCAGAGTTAGACAAAAACCTTTGCGGTCCAGAATGTCAGCGAGAAAATTCCAAAACCCCGGGGCGAGCTGTGCTGTGGATGCGGCTTTCAGCAGCGCGCCTCTGATTGGCGCTGCCGGCCGCCTCCCAGCCAATCAGCGCGAGCGCTGCCGGCCGCCTCCCAGCCAATCAGCGCGAGCGCTGCGAGACCTGGAACTTCAGAGCTTAGCAACGAGAAATCTGGAGGAACTCTGGAATTAATTTAAGGAAAGGGGAGGGAAAAAAAAGAGAGAGAGAGAAGGGAATTAGTAGGCAAATAATCAGGCAACACAGTTTTATTATTACTTTGTGGCCAAGGCAAGTCATGAACCTTTTCAGCATTAATTACCAGTTGAGAGGGACTCAGCCAACACTGGGGCTGATGTTTCGTTGATGTTTGGGTTTTTGTTTTGTTTTGTTTTGTTTTGTTTTCCCTCCTGAGCTGGTGCTTAGGTAGAGATGGGAACGGAGCCAAGAAAGAATGGGCAGAACAGGTACGATAATTGAAGAAAAACAAAACAAAAAACAAAAAACCACCCTTGATCCTGGCTGCCCTGCCTCCTTCCAGGAGCCTCTTGGCCAATGTTTTTCTGGGATCATCTTCTGTCACGTGACATCCCGGATGCCAGCCTGTCTGAAATGGGAACTGGAGGTCAGGGTGGCTCGAACTGGTTTCTGTGATTTCACATGGAGGCCCAGTTGGAGGGGATGGTGGCTTCGGCTGGACCGTCGGACGACTGCTTATTAGCTCCCATTTTTTGTGTCCTCGCCGAGACGGGGGCTATAATACAGAAGCGAACATCACGTAACAGTCCCTGCTCCTGTGGGCAGACAGTCTAGCCAGGGGTTGGGGAGACTAGATAGGACTAAGCAGTTCATTAGACAAATAGCCACGTGGTTACAGTTGGGCTGACTCTGAGCCAGAAAGGCTGGGTGCAAGGAAAAGGGTGCGTGGGTCCAGGAGGGTGCAGTTAGAAGGGCTCTGGGTCGCCTAGTCCCACCTGGAATATCCTAGCAGTCGGGTGAGTTCCAGAGGGAGGCAGCTGGGCCAGGCAAACCGAGCGAGGGAGCCTCTGGGCCTGCAGAGTTCAGGGTCTGTCCTAAAGCAATTGGGAAAATGAGGACCCATTTCGGTTTCTAAACTGGGACGTGGGATAATTAGATTTAGGACTCAGAAAGAACACTCAGGCTGTCGGGGGAAAGGAGGACAGATCAGAGTGGGCAAGGAAGGAGGCAGGGTGATGGAGCACTTGGGAGGCCGTTGAAATGGCATGTGGGCA
>PISX010015704.1:0-48661 GCA_004024625.1 Mellivora capensis
TTTTTTTTTCCTGTTCCCTTTTCTGATTTCAAAAGGCCCATCATGTTGTCAACAGCTCCAGGGCCTACAATGACATAGAGGCCCTACTATCAACTTTCTAGGTCTCCGTGGGTCCCAGCTCAAAAAGACAAAACCTGTTTGTGCTAGCTGGGCTAACGCATTCATTTCTTGTTTTTGCTGAGAAGGTGGGAAAATTCTCTACATATGGAATTTTGATTAAGGGAGCAAGTATTAGCATGTCTAATATATTATGCTGAGTAATGGCTTAAAATATCAATTATGGGTATCATTCCCCATTAATCATTAATCTGTTCATTAGAACCTTGGAAACATATACTAGTCATAATCCACATAACATATGTATGAGCACTCTTAATTATTTTAAATTATTTTCACATTTAATAAATAACACTACAGATGTGAAAGAAAAAAAAAACCCTAAGTAACTACTATATCCAGAAATGGGCAAACAACTATTATAAATGCATTCAATCCACAAAACAACATGAACAGGTAATCAGACCACATTTTCAAGTAAATAAAATGAGATTCAGAGAAGTTAAATACTTTCTTCAGGTACTCACATTTAGAAGATAGCACAGCTGGAATGCAAACATCAATTCTGACTCTTAATGTCTGTGCTTTCTCTGAATGGTGGGATTGGTCTCCTTGTCAACAAGAGAGGAGTACAGCCTAGGATCTGTGTCAGCATTATTGTTCTGTAGTGACACATCCCTGGAGATTTAAGAAAAATAGAATAAAATGATAGTAATGATACAGAATAGTAAACACTTATCTAGTGCTACCACTTGCCAGGCACTCTTTTAAGCATTTTACATATATAAACTCATTTAATCTTCACAATAAGTCAATAAGCCAGCTTCCATGACTGTCCCCCAAGAGGGAAACTAAATTAACTCATAGTGAATCACAGCCAAGATATGGAAAGTCATATTAAATATCCAAGTAACCCACAGGCCAGATGGTCTTAATGGTTAAAATTTTTAAAATATATTATGAAATATAAAGTTGTGCCTATCAGCCAAAATGATGTGAGTGGTGTTCATAACAATGGAAGCAGATAATAAGAGTACTTGCAGAGACCTATTAGCATTGCCCTTCTAAAAGTTTGTGTTTTTTTGGTTTTGTTTTTGTTTTTTTTCCCACTCCCAAAGGACCTTTTCTTTCTGCTACAAAGATCTACTGGTCTGAGTGTAAAGATAACTGTGAAGGTGGTTTATCACTCTATTTTAGCTTCATGTCAATAAACATTCAAATCCTTGTTTAGAGTGTGTGTTCATCTGGCAAGTTTCAATTACACTATATTCTCCCATTCAGATTTCTCAGGACTAAGAGAGTGTAATGTACAGAAAGATTAAATGTATACTCTCAGAAATTCTGTTCGCGATTTCAGATTAACAAATAGTCATTAGCCTGCTACAACAGTAATGTCAGTTGGTTAATGAAATTCTTAGTCTTCAAGTATTGTCATATTATCAAAGTAGACTGATATTCCAATGGCAGATGCTGGCCACAGTGATTTATGAAACGCATGTCACAAAGAGACCGACTCAGCAGTGTGAGGATTTTCACTGGGTGCCATATACCACACCACACTACACTAACTACACTACACCTCCAGTACTATATTTTGCTCCTTGTCCTAACTCTAGAGCCAATCACTAAGGTTTGCCCCTCCTTTTCAGGAATCTCCCCTGCACCCATTGCTCCTTTCAAGTTTCCACTGCCATTTTAATGGCTCTAGCCCACAAGAACGCATACCATAGATATTATGGTAAGAACTTTTCTCTCCTAAAATCAGCCTTCCCTCCTTTTAGCATACCCCATTGAAATTAGACTTTTTAAAATATTGATAGGCACCTTATCCTTTAACAACTCCCTATTTTCAAAATGGTCAAATATGAAAACTTAAACAGTCAGTATCCAATCATTACTCTTAGCACCCAGACAACAGCTCTCATCTCAGAATGTGTATATTTTTCCATAAAACACAATATTTTTATTATCCTCTTATTTAACTAAAAAGTTGAGAGAAAATATAAAGGAAATAAACAATCTTCTCTGATACCACTACTTAGGCAAAAGACGTCCATATTTTTTTTAAAGATTTTATTTATTTATTTGACAGACAGAGATCACAAGCAGGCAGAGAGGCAGACAGAGAGAGGGGGAAGCAGGCTCCCCACTGAGCAGAAAGCCTGATGCTGGGCTTGATCCCAGGGCTCTGGGATTATGACCTGAGCCGAAGGCAGAGGCTTTAACCCACTGAGCCACCCAGGCGCCCCAAGACTTCTATATTTTTTAAAGATGTATTTATTTATTTTAGAGAGAAAGAGCTAGAGAGAGAGAGCACATGAGCTGGAGGGGCATAGGGAGAGAGAAGCTAAAGCAGACTCCTCACTGAACACAGAACCCAAACAGCAGGTCAATCTCATGATCCTGAGATCATGACCTCAGCCCAAACCAAGAGTCTGATGCTTAACCTACTGCACCACCTAGGCACCCCTAAAAATTTCTATATATATATTTTTAGGACTTCTATATTTTTTAATGATACTGAACTTTTTAACTTATTTTAATGATTTGTATTTCTGTCTTGCAATTCTGTCTTCAGACTCTTTATTCATTTCATCATGGACTGTAAATTTTTACTGATTTATAAAATTGGTTTATATGTTAAATAAGTTACTATGTTGCCCATATATGTGACATCATTTTACCAGTATGACATTCTCTTTTTAATATGTAGGGTGCATATATATATATATATATATATATATATATGTATAAATTAGCTTTAAGATATATAATATATGTAATATATAGTATTATTATATTATATAATGTTGTATAATATATACTATATACATATATATAGTATATATATGGTTTTAAGAGCATGGGATCTGGAAAGAAAATTTCTGAGTTCAAGTCCTAGCTACCCCATTTATTAACTAAATGTCCTTAATTAATATTGACTTGTAAAAAATATGTTACATGGGGATGCCCGGGTGGCTCAGTTGGTTGGGCGACTGCCTTCGGCTCAGGTCATGATCCCAGTGTCCTGGGATCAAGTCCCACATCGGGCTCCTTGCTCAGCAGGGAGCCTGCTTCTCCCTCTGCCTCTGCCTGCTACTCTGTCTGCCTGTGCTCACTCTCTCTGACAAATAAATAAATAAAATCTTTAAAAAAAATATGTTACATGTATTTTATATTATATTTTAGTATAGCATATATGTTAAAGTTTTAGAAGAATGCCTGGCACAATGTAAAGATTAAGTCAATGCCATTGTTACCATGATAGTAGTGATTATAATAATGACAGTTAATGGTAATGGTGATTATAGTGGTAGTAATGATAGTGGGGATAATGATATTTTAAAAACCAATACCTTCTTTTTTCTTACTATAATTTAACTTTAAAATTTTTTCTCAAGTCAGTAGTTATTTTCTTCAGTGTGATGTTTCAGTTACTTAGGAGCAGAGACTCATTACTTATGTCAGTGAAAATGCCTAAAATAGGTAATTGTAATAATGGTAATAAAAAGAAAATATTTATTGAGGTTTTAGGCGCTAGTCATTATTCTAAATGTTTTGTACAAATTAGCTTATTTAATTGTCAAAAGCAACCTAATGAAGCAAGTACAATCATTATCCCAGTTTTAGAGGTCAAGATATTAAGACCCTAAATCTTTAAAGTAACTTGGCAAACTCCATGACTAGTTAGTGGCAGAGTTCTCGATTCTAAGCCGTTAACCAGAATAATACTCTCTCTTGGTAAAGAAATATTTGAGAGTTGTTGAGCTGATCTTCTCTTTTGTAGTATAATATTTTATTTTAATGACATGAATGACTACTAAAGAATATAAAATACCTAGAATATACATGTATGTGTGTGTGTGTGTATACACACACAAGTAAATATTGCTTATTATTTTAACGTTTCCAACAGGTTAAATAAATTCTCTTACTGCTCTCCAAGCTATAGAAGTTAAGAAAAATAAATCAATTCTTACTACTACAGATTTTCTTTTCTTCTGTCAAATGAATATATGTAGTTCTAAAATTTTTAAAGAGAAAATAAAGAACATCATGGCTAATCAAGTGATCTGATAATTAAAAAAGACATCAATCATGCAAATATAGAAAACTTAAGCCCAGTTTAGTTTTGTTTTGCTTTTCTCCTTCTAACTAAAGTAGTAAAAGTCACTCTGCCAATGATGTATCTTGTCTTTAATGTGAACAAAAGTTAAAATTCCACTTGACAGATACTGAAGAGATGAGTGCCACAAATGTTTCAGTGAGAAAAAAGAGAAACAATTATTCCATCAATTTACACAGCAACAACTTCACAAAAAAATATGATGTTGAAGATTTTGCTACCTGAATTGTCCTAAAAGCCCAGCTTCTGTCCCCAGTGTATCTCACTCAATCTTATTTATCCTTTCATATCTTCATATTTCTTCATTCTTCCATGAAGCCTTTTTTTTTTTAAGATTTTATTTATTTATTTGATAGACAGAGATCACAAGTAGGCAGAGAAGAGGAAGCTTGCTCCCTGCTGGGCAGAGAGCCTAATGCGGGGCTTGATCCCAGGACCCTGGGATCATGACCTGAGCCGAAGGCAGAGGCTTTACCCCACTGAGCTACCCAGGCACCCCCTTTTTTTTTTCTTTTTAACTTCATGTTTTAATAATAGACACCTAACCAGACTGTAAGGAGGTACTTTGCCCAGTAGCTGCAAATTTGATTTTTAAATGTGTATTTTTAAATTGATTAATTATATTTAGATTCAATTAGCCAATATATAGTACATCATTAATTCTTCTATTTATCATGTTCAGTTAGCCAATATATAGTACTACATTAGTTTTTGATGAAGTATTCAATGATTCATTAGTTGCATTTTAACACTCAGTGCTCACCACAACACATGACTTCCTTAATTTCCATGACCTGGTTAGGCCACCCCCCACATGCCCTACCTTTCTGTAACCCTCAGTTTGTTTCCTGGAGTCCAGAGTCTCTCATGGTTTGTCTCCCTCTCTCTGATTTCTTCCCATTCAGTTTTCCGTCCATTCCCAATGAAGGCTTTCATTAACTATACCCAGACTATTTCTTTTTATAAATCTGTAACATTTCTCTAGTATCCTATTTATCTTTTTTGAGAATCCAGATAAAGTTTTCTAGTTCACTGTTAAGGTATTTTTTTTTAATTATTGAACAAATATTATTGAGAAGTCATCTTTTTTTTTTAATTTAAGTGTAATCAACATATAATATCCTATCAATTTCAGATATACACATAGTGATTTGCTATTTTTATTCAATAATATGGAAACAATCCCCACAATAAGTCTAGTTACTGTCACCAAAGTTATTACAACATTACTAACTATATCCTCACATTCTTGTGACTCATTTATTTTATAATTAGAAGTCTGTATCTCTTAATTCCCTTTACCTATTTTCCTTACCCTATAACCCCTACCCTCTCTGGTAACCAACACTTTGTTTATGGTACCTATGAGTCTGTTTCTACTTTGCTTTGTTTGTTTGTTTTGTTTTTGAGATTCCACATATAAATGAAACCATATGGTATTTGCCTTTTTCTGCCTGACTTACTTCATTTACCCTAGTATCTTCTAGGTCCATCCATGTTGTTGCAAGTGGCAAGATTTCATTATTTATTATGGCTGAATACTATTTAGTTGTACATATATACCATATCTTCTTTATCCATTAATCTATCAATGGACACTTAGATTGTTTCCATATCTTAGTTATTGTAAATGATGTTGCATATATCTCCTCAAGTTGGTGTTTTGTTTTTTTAATTTATTTATTTTTCATAAAAGCCCAGAAGTGGAATGGATCTTATGGTAGTTTTATTTTAGTTTTTTGAGGAACTACCGTACTGTTATCCATAGTGATTGTACCAACTTATATTTCCACCAATAGTGTGTGAGGATTTCCTTTTCTCCACATTCTGGCCAACAGCCATTCTTTCCTATATTTCGGATAATAACTAGCTAACAGATGTGAGGTAATATTTCATTGTGGTTTTGATTTGTATTTCCCTGATGATTAATAATATTGAGCATCTTTCCATGTGCCTGGTGGGCATCTGTATGTCTTCTTTGGAAAAACCTATTTGGTCGAGCAATTATAAGTTTATTAGGCATTTATAGAATCTGAACAGATCTCAAAAGGAGAAATTCAGGGGAGTTTATAAATATTTTTAGGCACTGCCAGACAGGTTTAAGGTAGGTCTTGCATGGCAGGGACTTGTTTAAGATTGAGCAAATTTTATGATATAATAACTTACTGTTTTGGGGCACAGTGCAGTGAGATTCTTCTAGAAAGCCTTGATGAACAAGCTGTTATTTTGATAACTAGCCTATTCATTTGGTTCATAGTCTTGTCTTCCATTAGGAAGTATTCTTTCGATGAAGTATCTAAGCTAAAGCTATTTTTTCTGTTTCGCTATATTTTTTAACAGAGGTACAGAAAATATGCCCGATCCCAGAAGGGACAAGAAGGAATCTCAGTTTTACTTCTCACATATGTGGATCTCTTCTTCCTCTACTCAATACCATATATTGTAAACCAAAGTGTTTTCAACTTTCTCCTGAGTCATACTTCTTTTCTTTAAAGTGAAACTATTATAATCCTATAGATTTTTTTTAAAAAATTCACTATTTAGTTTCCTGCTAACATAGTATATCCTAAGTATAGAAAATGTTGGCAAGGTATTTGGAAATAGAGAAATTTTCTATACAGTATATATGTGGACCCAAATTAGTGCATACCTTTTAAAATAAATTAGTTATTATTATGCTCAAAGTGATTAACTGAGCATATAGTCTGAGAATAGCCTGTTGTCATGTTTATGGTGTTGTGATGGTGGTTGTTACTGCAGTGGTATTGGTGGTGTTTTTATTTGTTTGTTTGTATAAGAGAGGGTAGAGGATGATTTTCAGAATCCTGCAAAGTAGGATGTCACACATCCAAAATAATACATTTCTCCAGCTCTCAGTAGGAGGCATCTAAGTTGCCAGAGAACAGCTTAGTGAGTCACCTTTGGTGTTAGTGCATGGCAAGAAGACTTTTGCTGAGAGGAAGAGAACTTATCATCTATATGAACAAAGATGTCAGCTTTAAGAACTAAACAGTTTTAATAAATCCCCAGGGAGCATGCTTTTGTATTTTTCTCATCTGTCTAAACATACTTTTTCTTTCAATAAAACCAGCATTCATAATTTAGAACCTAGATTCTTTCATCTTTATGAAAGAATCTGATTCATATATCCACCGGAAAATACTCTTTTTGCTCCATGCTTCCGTGGCATTACATGTTGCTTTGTTTAAAGAGATCAGACAGTTTGCATATACTGAGATTCAATAAATTCCTCTTAAAGGTTTCATCAAATAAAGGAAAGATAAGAGAAGGGATTTCTGGAATTGAGCTAGGATTATTTTTCATTGTCTCAGCTACCTGAATACTTCAGCTGCTTTGCATAAGTGATAAATGATTTGTAAAGGAGAATTAGAGTAATGGTGAAAATCCCTTGCTCTGAAACGCATCAGTAACCTGCAGATGTAGTTAGGTAGCACCAGTACTTTTGAAATATCTTTTGTGTAAAATAAATTATAGATTATATAGATTATGTATTCAATCTTACATATGCATAAATAGTATAATTTTCAAATATATCTATATACTTATGTACACATTTAAAGACATAAATACTTCATTTTTTTTCAAATTCAGGTTCATATATTAGAAGCATTATAGGTTAGTGCACAGAATGTCAAGTTTCAGAGAACTGAATGTGAGGCCAAAAGAAAAAAGGTATTTCTTTTCAGGTATTTTCTTCTTTTAAGTATCAACCCCCTAAAACAATCAAACAAACAAACAAACAAAAAATCTCCTGCATGTTGCGGGGGGGGGGAAGTAGGCTTTCTCATCTTATAATTCAGTTACATTTAAACCTTTGTGTATGGCTCCATCTAAAAGACAGAGTGCTTGAAATGAGAAAAAATTATTACCCCAAAATGAGCTGTATTCAACAAGAAAGTTATCAACCACAGCATGGTTTGAAACAAAATAAAATTGAAAAAGGCATACAAAAAGATATGGACTAGTCAAAATTTTGAAATTTTACAAACATGATTTCAGGTCATGCTTATATATCTAGTCAAAATGAGGTAGAAATTTCATTTTTGTCATTTTAGTTGTAACTTCCTGAATAAGCATGTATTGCAGTTGAACCAATATGCCATTTACATATCAAAGTATTATTTTATCTTTGGGCGAAATATGGAAAACCTCATCTATCTCTGATCTCTGAACCATCAAAATGATACATTAAAACAGGAGCCAGGAGACACTGAGATAAGTAAAATTACCAAAGAATTGATTACTTCTTCATTAAAATGATTTTCTACTGTTCTCCATTATGGAAGAGCAAAAGCTTAAATTGAAATTGTTGACTACTCAGTAAACTCTTTCTCTCAATTTAATACTATGGGACTGAAAGCTCAGTGAAAGATTTTGATTTATGGAGATGCAAAGATATTGAAAGAAGGGATTTGGATAAGCATGATGTAGAAACAATCCAATCTAGTTTTCTAGTTTCCACTAATAACTCTGTGATTTTCTTGATGAAATATTTGTCATTAATACATATCCACTTACTAGGTAAATTGAACTCAAATCTTAAACCAACTGGTACTTATGAATTATAGACCAAATGAGCATTCCAAAATGTGTGGGGATAGCAAATAAGAAATATCTTAGGTCTTCTTTCTCTATGTCTCACTCTTTCTATTATTAGATCTTCTAGTCTGACAGAGAAGGGGGGGTCATTTCCTCTTAAGTGAGAAGAAACCCCTCCCTGATACCATTAGTAAAGGAGAAAGAGAAGAGCCAATAAAACCAAGCAACCAAACAAACAAAAAACAAGAACCTCAAGAACCAAGAATGAGAGGGAGAACAAGAGCAAGTACAGAAAGTAGTCCTTCCCACAAGGTGAGGTAGAAGCTCACGCTCAGCACCTGGGTGATCCACATGAGAGACAACAGGTCCAAATATGTTATTATATGGGCTCCCCTTAAGTGCTTTGCTGTGCATTAAAAAGGCCCAGATTCTGTGATGGTGGCCTATTAAACTATCCTTAATTTGATAAATCAATTTGATAGAAGGAGGAAGTGGTAAACTCCCTTCTAGTCAATGGCGATTGATAATTTCACCACATGTTAGAAACCCAACTTACATACTTGTAAAATCATGGTCATGATCTAAGAAGGAATTTCTTATTATTGCCATTTTCTTTTGTCTTTTTCTTTCTCTCTCTCCCCTCATTTTTTTTCTTACTAGTTTCCACTTTCTGTTGGTTATTAATCTAGCTCTTTTGAAAATCAAATATAGATTTGGTAATTTATTCTTTTTGTTATATAATAAATAGTTCATAAAGAAAATCCTTCATATACAAGATTATCAAACTTATTTTAGCTCAGGAGCACTAGCAAACAACAATATTTTATGTTTTCTTTTTATTTGAAAGGAAACATCTTTTTTTTTTAAAGATTTTTAAATTTTTTATTTATTTGACAGACAAAGATCACAAGTAGGCAGAGAGGCAGGCAGAGAGAGAGGAGGAAACAGGCTTCCCACTGAGCAGAGAGCCAGATGTGGGGCTTGATCCCAGGACCCTGGGATCATGACCTGAGCCGAAGGCAGAGGCTTTAACCCACTGAGCCACCCAGGCGCCCCTGAAAGGAAACATCTTATAAACTTCTGTCCTGACCATACTTAGGCTTATACAAAAATACTAATATAAATGTAAGTTACTTTCTGGATTTTGTATAGATGGCATTTTAAGGATAGAACTTGAAGGTGAAACTTTTATTGAAAATATCTTATTCATTTCTGCTTAGCATTCTCTTATGGTTCATTCAACTTTCCATAAAATCACACCCTAAAAACTTACTGTTTCAAATGGGCCTCCTGCACAGAGAGGATATCATTTTCTTTGTTTAAGTGGCTTGTGAAAGCAGCATCAATTGTGCACCAGTTCATTAAACAAACCAAACATCAGCACTATATTACACATGACAGACTACTCAAAAAGGTAGATAAATCAAGTACTGAATCCCTGGAAAGAGAGGACTTGAAACACCTCCAGAGGGTACCAGGGCATGCTATTGGGAAACTATCTCACACACGTAAAGGAGACATAGAACAATATTCAGATAAATGGAAAGGATATGTTCCAGGTAGAGTCTCCTAAGGTCTGTCAATATGTAAATTTTCTAATTAGATCAATGAAAATAGAACAAGTACCTCCTTTTACAAGGAGAATGTAATACTGAGTTAAACTGTCAATATGCAAATATATCAATTAGAGTCTCAAAAACAGCAACAGATACAAATTCATAAGGGACAGTTAAAGAATATGGAGGAAAGAAAGGCTTCATCTATTTATTTTTTGCCTAAATACATGTTTTGCATTGGGATTTTTCCTTTCATAATTGGTAAGCCTGTGGTGCTTAAGGAGTAGGAACTAACAGATCCAAAAGTCAAATTATGTTTAGCTTACCTCCAAACAGACCTTCCCAAATAATCTGCAAAGAAAACAACCCAAAGGTATTTGTCATCCTGCGTGTTTAGAGAGTCTGGTGTGGGTTTTCCAAGTTTGAAAATGAGGTAAGAAATGAAAGAGAAGAGCATCATCTAGCCCTCTCTTCCCTGGAATCCAAGCATATGAAATGCTACCTCAGTTAGCATGTTAAAATGGCTGCTACCTACCACCTCCATCTCCATGGTAATGGCAAGAGAGAAAAAGGATCTCTCAGGTAACCAGAAACCAGACAAAAATAAGATTTCTAGGTTAACATTTCATTAATCCAAAGTGATTTCAGAATAAAAATAACTTCTAGAAACTGCAGATAGATTATGATAATTAAGGTTTATGCCATTTAACTAGTACACTCTTTTACAAGCTCTTTTTCTTTGGTGTCCTAAAATATTTCTGCTTATCTTACTACTTTAACCTGTTAAGGAACTTGAAATTCCCATCATCAGAGATTTATTCATTTTATTTTATATTTAGAGCCTCTCAAAATCTGCATGAGTCATTGCTTTACTTTCGCTTGTTAGCATTAATTATATTGTCAAAGAATTATTAATAACAAATTAATGTACTGAGATGAGGTAAATGAAGTCAATACAGATTGAAATCAAAGAGCAGGCCCCAACATGACTGTGCAGCATGTTACTATTACTTGACATAAGAAGACAGAAGCTAGGTCCAGGTAATAAAGCCCTACCAGGAAAAAAGGCTGCTTTTTCCCAAAGACAGTCCCTATTATGACTTAAGGTACTTGAATAATGTTGGTCTAGGGAAAAGGGGCATTTGTATATGGATGAACTAAAGGAAAGATTCAATTCAAAAAAGAAACAAAATTAAAAACAAACAAACAAACAAATAAATAAGTCATTTCAGACTGTCATATGATAAAAGGAGAGAGCTGAATATGAATCACCTCCCCCACAGACTTGCTAATTGGTTTATACCAACACAAAATTTGTACCCTAAAAAGAAGGAAGATTTGGTCTATAGCAAATGCACTTATTTATTTTATAAACACAGAATTTCCATTTTATTCTGACCCATTTATTCTGAATCTGATAAATGCTGCATTGATTCCTTTGACCTCTAAAATAAAATGAATTATATAATATCTAGATTACTCTAAAATAGAATTCCATAGCTTCAATATTCTTTGAAGGGAAAAGAACTGGTAAATACTTTTTAAAGATTTTAGTTATTTATTTTTAGAGAGAAAGAAAGAGTGTGTACTTTGGTGGAGGGGCAGAGGGAGAGACAGAATCTCAACAGACTTGCTCTGAGCAAAGAGCCTGGAGCCCAACCTGTGGCTGGATCTCATGACCTAACCTGGAATGAAGAGTCAGATGCTTAACCAACTGAGCCACACATGTGTCCTGGAATATAAAATTTTTAACAGTACCCCCTGCCTCCTGAAATTCCTGGTGAGGGATTTTTTCTTTTTTTTTTAAGATTTACTTATTTATTTGAGAGAGAGAGTGGTGGAGAGAGGCAAAGGGAGAGGCAGAGAATCCCAAGCTGACTCCATGCTGAGAGCAGAGTGGTAGGGGCTCAGTCTCACAACTCCGAAACAAAACCTGAGCCAAAACCAAGAGTCAGTGGCTCAACACACTGAGGCACCCAGGTGACCCCTGGTGAGGGATTTTGCTAGCTCTATTTTCAACTAAGAGGAGACGGGAAGGTTAAAGAAATTTGAAAAGGATTAATTAATATTAGTACCATTTACAGGATGAGTTGTATACATCTCAGTGCATGAAATAAAAATATACTTTTGGGTTTACCAATTACTCTTGGATGTAATTTCTATATACCCACCACTACAAATGATTTCTTAAGCCTAAATATAACACTCACAAAAATAGTCTTCTATTTTAGATATTTAGAATTTGGAAACTAGAGTGTAGCACGCCATCTGAGCATATGGGGCGATATGCTGAAAAGATGGGTTTAGCAGACCATACTTTTCAATCTGCTTCTGTTCTAAGTGATGTTCAAAGATATATTTTTCAACTGTCTTTATTTTTTCCAAGTTACTTCCTCTTTAAATAATGATTGGTAGTTGATATGTACTTATAATTTGCTAAGTGAATTACTACTTTTATCTTTTTGAAGCCAAACCATTTTTTATTTTTTTAAAGGGGGTAAAATGTCATGCAAATAATATGGGCCTTTAGGGAGTTAGGCTGTGAGATGCTATCAAATGGCTAGCTTGGGTAGGATGTCTTCATTTCTGTGCAGGGAGGAAAGTCAGATGCTTAATAAAGACTCCAAATGTTTGTTACCACTTCCCCTTATAATTGGTATCCTGCCATACCAGGTCTGTCTGCAAAGATTAATCCCTTTCTGGCTCTCTCTTGTGAGCCAGCATTCCACTGACTGATTAGCTACTGTCAGTGTAGGTCAAGTATCAAGATGCCACTATCCAAACATTAATACTACTTAGACTCTCTCAGAGTGTATGAATATGGAGCACAAAGATGCAAGCTTTAAAGGAATTATAGTGGCAAGCGATGGACCATATAAAAACAGACTGTTCTATGAGACGAATTCTACTCAGCTGTCTGTAAAGCAGAAAGTTGCAATACAGTATGTAGTATGCCATTGAGAGAAGTCATGAGTTTAAAACTTTTTATATATACTCCAGAGTATGTCACTAAAGTAATACTCCAATGTCGTGCCATTGTATTAATCACTGCATACTATGTATTTTTCAAATTCTTTGGCTTATGTATATATTATTAGGAATCCAAAGAAAACTGTGCTATTTTAGTTTAGAATATTAATTATTCATTGACCAACTCATTTATTTCCGATTATTTTGAGGTGTTTTCTATATGCATCATGAACACACTGGATATTGAGACAAAATTAATAAGATACTTCATACAAAATTAATAAGATAATTTTGCTTATCATGAAGGACATAAAGCCTAGTATAAAGAATATATAGCTATATCTCTTAGGTAAATATGTATATATAATATATACATGTATAAAGTATATATTTATGTATATGTAAAGGATGTGTATATGTCCTTTAAATGCATATATTTATGTAAGTATATTTTATATATGTATATAAATACAGTAAAATAATATTCAGTATTACAGAGGGTTATTACTGAAACAATTTTCCAGTCTGTCTTAGGTAAAACACTGCCCAACATAACTTTCTGTAATGCTGGAAATGTCTTATAACTGATCTTACACAGTATGCTAGTCACTATCTTCATGTGGCTATGAGGCACTTGAAATGTAGCTAACATGGCTGAAGAAGTAAATTTTTAATTAAATTTAATGTAGTTAGTTTACACTTAAAAATCCAAACATGTGGGGCGCCTGAGTGGCTCAGTAGGTTAAAGCCTCTGCCTTCGGCTCAGGTCATGATCCCAGGGTCCTGAGATCAAGCCCCGCATCTGGCTCTCTGCTCAGCAGGGAGCCTGCTTCCTCCTCTCTCTCTGCCTGCCTCTCTGCCTGCTTGTGATCTCTGTCTGTGAAATAAATAAATAAAATCTTAAAAAAAAATCCAAACATGTTTAGTAGCCACAGCATTGGACATCAAAGAAAATAGATAATGCCTTGAAATACCAGAGTGTATTTGATTTGAGCCTTGGTGAATGAATAAGGGATTTCCTAAGCAGAATGATTCGGCAGAGGTGAGATATGGTCCAGAAAAATAGAACAGTATTCTCATTTTTATTTCTTATGCATCCATTCATTAAAAATGTCACTAGACATACCACCTAATATGTTAAATATATTTTTTTTAAAGACAAAGAGTATAGTGAGTCTGGGCATGGGTGGGGGAGGGGCAAATGGAAAGGAAGGGAGACTCTTAAGCAGGCTCCAGGTCTAGTACAGAGTGCAATGTGGGGCTTGATCTCGTGACCCTGAGATCATGACCTGAGCTGAAATCAGGAGTTGAGTGCTTAACCTACTGAGCCACCCAGGCATCCCATACTTCTTGTGATGTATTAATTTTTTTTTTTTTGCAATTGCCATATACAACTGGTATTGCTATTATCCAACTTATAAGCAAGGAAATTGAGGCAAGGAGAGATTAACTCAAAACACAGTAGGTAACAGCAGAGCCAGAATTTAAACTTAGGGAGTTTGGCTCTAAAGCCCATGGCCTAACCTTTGTGCTATACAGTATGTCAGCTATGCATGACAGTCAGTTCACTTTAAGTGGCTCCATTGTTGTCTATTGGGAACTGAGGCATTCAGCAGATTCATGAAGAAATATATACTCATGTTTTCTAATTTCAGACCCTATTTAAGTTCCTTGAGAGAAAAAGGCAAAAAAATACAAATTTGTCCCCCAAGGTTTTAGTCTTACTGAGGTAAGACTCACTGAGTACTAAAAGGAAATTTTAGCTGTCTGGGAGGATTGTGGAGTATCCCAAGAGACCATTGAGCAAAACTGTAGCAGCTTCCTGTCAAAGAACTAGGGAGAAATAGATGTGAAATAGATCATCTACCAAAAGGAAAAAAAGAATGAAAGTACTGAGGATGAGTAGGGTTGGAAAGTCATAGAGAGAATAAATGGACTATTCCCAATGACTGCTGGAGATTGTGGGTGTTAGAAATTTGGGGTATGCGGGGCGCCTGGGTGGCTCAGTGGGTTAAGCCTCTGCCTTCGGCTCAGGTCATGATCTCAGGGTCCTGGGATCGAGCCCCGCATCCGGCTCTCTGCTCAGCGGGGAGCCTGCTTCCCCCCCGCCCTTCTCTGCTTGCCTCTCTGCCTATTTGTGATCTCTGTCTGTCAAATAAATAAATAAATAAATAAATAAAATCTTTAAAAAAAAAAGAAATTTGGGGTATGAAACCAGGTGGGAAATTTAGGACAAGATAATAAGAGAATGCTACAGGCTGAAAGAGGGAAAGACCAGAGCATTTTAAGCAGAGAAGATATATGAAGAAACATATTTTGGAATCCTGGAAGAACATTGAAAAAGAATGTAGGGGCGCCTGGGTGGCTCAGTTGGCTAAGCCTCTGACTTCGGCTCAGGTCATGATCTCAAGGTCCTAGGATCAAGCCCAGCATCGGGCTCTCTGCTCAGTGGGGAGCCTCCTTCCTCCTTTCTCTCTGCTTGCCTCTCTGCCTACTTGTGATCTCTCTCTCTGTCAAATAAATAAAATTAAAAAAATTATAAAAGAATGTAAAGTTTTTATTCCATGGTAGAATATGAAACAATAATGCCACGTCCTTAGATGTTGTGGGGCCCTCAAGTGGCTTGGTGACAAATGCACTTTTCTCTTTGATGGCCCTGTTGTAGGAAGGCATATTCTTAATTTTCTACCTCTACTTGTTCCCTGAGATAATGTAGAGATTAGATGGCCTCTTCCTTTAGAGATTCATATGGTTCATGGTGTTAGTACATTCAAGTGTATTATTAAGGATTACATAATTATAAGGGAAAAACATTTGTGCTGATATCAGAAACACTATAAACTCATAAGGACAATGAATTTAGGTTAGTATTTACTCTTAGTAGTCTCAAAACTGAACTGATAGTATAGCATTATTCATTGTCTAAGATAGTAAGATAAACAATGATCTTAATGGTGTGCTGCCTATTTTATACACAGTAAAGTGGTAGGGAGTGCCCACTATAATAGGAATCAAAGATTTACCTTGATTTAGAAACCCATTTATTTGTAATGATAACTTGAAAAGGGACCTTAACTCTTGGGTCTGTCTTCTAACATTGCAAATGGGGCCAATGAACTTTGACCTACCTCATGCAAAAGCTTTGAATATCAAATGAACTAAAGGAAGTGTTTCACTGTATGAGATTGTAATATGAAATTGTAATTAAAGATTGTAATTGTCATATGAAAACCCCTTCATTGAATCAATAGATTCTGATTGCTTAACATATCCCAAATTTAGTACCAATATTAGGTTCAAAGACAAATAAAACTGCTCCCACCCATAGAATGGAATATTTGGCAAATCATTATATATAATTATACAATTACAATACATATACAGTTATGTATTATTTGTACATATTCAATGTACATATATTTATACACAATATACAAATTACAAACATAAAAAGTAAAAATTCACAAGAGAGATACAAAGTCAGCATTAGACAACAATAAAGGAGGGAAGTTAAACAAGCCTTTATAGTGGAGAGGTTTTTGGCTATTATTTATGAGAATGTTTTACAGTATACACCTCAGTACTGGGTAAACTTCCCTTTGCATACAGTGGCACTATTTTAAAATTGTTGGTGAAGACCAGGTGAGATGTATGGCCCCATCGGGATCCATAAAAGCAGCCATTGAAGAATATTCTAATTTATAACATTAACTAGTAAGACCATGTATTTATTTTCAATATTAATTTAACATTGTCTTTTTATACAGAATATTTTGATAGAAAGACATTATCATACTCCCAAATATCTAGATGTTAGACTACTTATGTGTGTGTCTGTGTGTGTGTGTGTCTGATGCCAACACTATTAGAGAGAAATTTCTCTTATTGCAGTTTAGTTTTATACTGGGTTCTTTCATTTTGGTTTGGTTTGAATCTTACTTTTTTCTTTAGGCCATCTGATCAATTTTTTTTTTTTAGGAGAGACACAATTGCTGGACATTTTGGGGATAACATGGGTATATTTAATGCCTCATCTTTCTCAACCTTTTCTCAAAGGTTAATAAGATATTCCTTCACTAGGAACCCAGAAGGAAGTAGTCTCAAGGTCAGTTATTTCACCTACTATTTATGGAGCTAGAAAATACTTCGGTGACCTTGACATTTTCTTACAAGCAGAACTGGGTACTCTCAGAAATAAAAGATGTTATGATATTAGTCTTTCTGTTATATCTCAAGCAGAAGGTGAATCTAGTCCATAGGAAGGGAAAGATGAACAGGATTTTTTGTGGGCGGTAGGGGAAGGAAGCATAAGAGTTAGAAATGCAGTAACATATATAATATATTATCATATGACTTACTGTAAACCTAGATCTTGTCCTGTAATCCCAGTAAAATACTCTCATATTTATCAGCAGATGCCAATTTGCCACAGATAGTGGTCATTGGAACAGTTCTCTACTATTCACATTATATCACCACCATCTTCCTTTTAATACACAAAAGGTCTGTTCTGGAGATTACTTCTCTCAAAACATTTACCTAAAACATTTGTCTATCCAACATCTACCCCATACTGGATTTGAATATGTTTTTGGTTAACAAATAGATTTTCAGGATGAGGTAAAGCAACTTCCTTGACAAAAGGCTATAGCTCCTGCAACCACTAAAAATCTGATTAGTTTTTTCTTTGCAACCGGGGCATCCCAACTTTTATATCAAGTGATTGAGGCACATACTTTATGGGAATCATTACAAAAGAACTCTGTAAAGCATTACCCCTTAGTCACAAACTGCATTGACCTTATATTCATAATCTTCTGGATAGGATGAGAGGACCAAGAGCATTTTAACTAAAATTAGCAAAACTTTCAGAGATCCTTGAGGTCCCTTAGCCAAAGGTACTCCTGGCTAGCCCTTATGGCCATATAGTCTACTCCTTTTTTTATGGCCATATAGTCCACTCCTTTGTAATTATGGGAAGCTCTACCTCCCCTATGAAATGGTAACAGGAAGGTCTTGTCTTACTTCATGTAGACATGGCAAAATTTTGCATCCATTCCTATCACCAACAGGTTAAGGCCACCTTCTTAAACATTCTCCTAACAGTCTTTTCATGATATTCAATCAAAAGATTTTGTCCATTGGAAGAGCCATCAGAGAAGGAAAAAAAATCTGGAATTCACTGGAAGGGGTAAAGATCAGGTATTGTTAATAACAAATACTGCAGTGAAACACCAGGAGTTATTCTTGGATTCATGTTTCACAACTAAGAGAAATTCAGAATTCTACACAATTGAAAAATCTTATCAACAGGGAACCTCACACTAAAGATTCTCAGAAATTCTCCAGAAGCGTATGATCACCAAAAGCAGATAGATGACCCAAGACCTTTGGAATAAGCAGATGATAATGATAGTGGACAATTTCTATCCACTATGTCAGACCAAGATTTCTATTTCCTTTTTGTAAAAAAATAAAATACGTCTTCTTAAAATCATTTTTCTCATTCTCTATAGATACCTTGTTGCTCACCGACAGTGGCTCTTTTTCTCTTTTATCCCCTTCTTATTGTAACTATTAGGTCAGGACATACTCATACTAATGCCATCCTCATATTATTTCAAACAGTAGTCACATCTTTCAATCTTACCAACTTTTGGATATGCCACATTCACCAGATCCCTATGATGGAAAACTGGACAATTTCAGTTTTTATCAAAATGAGATCACAGTGAATCATAATTGATGGTGTTTCCATTTTAACCTCAATGGATGACTGATATTAAATTAATCAAACTGTGACATAAAAGTATCCCTCTTTCCTAGAAAAAGACCCAATTTTTATAATCTACTGGTTAGACTTTAGATAATTCTAAATATTAATGCAATAACCTTTATAGTGTGATGGACCAAATATTGCCTGGAAGAGACTAACAGGGATCCAACTATGCAACCCAGCTAATCCACAACCAAGGGTCCAGTACTTTATTTCTGGATCTCCATAAGCCCCTACTGGATAAAAATTCTTTTGTGGCCAGATGTCTAGTCATGTTTGCCTCAGACTAACATGTCAGATATTTTAATATCAAATATATGTCATATATTTTATTTTTTTAAAAGATTTTATTTATTTATTTGACAGAGACACAGCAAGAGAGGGAACACAAGTGGGGGAGTGGGAGAGGGAGAAGCAGGCTTTCCACTGAGCAGGGAGCCCGATGTGGGGCTCGATCCCAGGACCCTGGGATCATGACCTGAGCTGAAGTTAGACACTTAACAACTGAGCCACCCAGGCACCCCTATGTCATATATTTAATAACAATATTTAGTGATCTGTTTATACACAATGACCCTAATTCTAATTCTGTAAATCACAAACATTGGAAAGCCAATTCAGACATAAGCTCCAAAATGAGGCTACTCTTGGTTATTCAGAGACACTACCTGGGGGAATTACTGACTCACAGTTTATGCAAACAATCAAAGCAGTGTTTCTACTGGGGAGAATCATACAAACAGAAAAAGCTTAAAACACCCACCACTAACTCTGGCAGAAGTTATTAATGACATACTTCTTTTTTTTTAAGATTTTATTTATTTGACAGAGAGAGACCCAGCAAGAGAGGGAACACAAGCTGAGGGAGAGGGAGAGGGAGAAGCAGGCTTCCCAATGAGCAGGGAGCCCGATGTGGTGTTGCATCCCAGGACCCTGGGATTATGACCTGAGCTGAAGGCAGACACTGACCTGACTGATCCACCCAGGGCCCCTAATGGCACACTTCTGACCTAAATGGAATATAGATCAATCTCAACTCATTGGCACAAGTAGTAATAGACAATCATATTCCTATAGGTTTCTTGCTGACTAGTCAATGTGGTATCTATACCTTTGTTAATACTTCTGTTGTACTTGGACCAATGAGATAGGCAAGATGAGAAAGTCTCAAGGGAAAAGCTACTTGGCTTTATAAAGCCGATCCTTACAGCCTATGAGATTTGTTCTTTTGATCTGGGTTGGGCAAATGTCATCTGAAGCACTTTACAGAGACTATTAATTGTCCTTATTTCTGTCACAGGGTCATAATACTAGTCTGCTGCATTCTATCCAGTGTTTTAAATGTTTCCACATAGTTGCTCTCCTATCAGATGATCACCATGATGACTGGATAGCTAAAAGTTCAAGAAGATCTTGTAATACAGTTGACTATAAAGATAACTGAGCAAGTTTTAAAAGGTGAAGATACGGGTCTCCAACCATCCCTGAATTGGTCAACCTCTGCAAGTAAGAGATCCAGATACTACCTGCAGCAACCAGTCCATGAAGCCAAACAATAACCCATAAATACAGCAATCCCCAAATGGTCAAGACTTGATTAAAAATTGATAGCTTTCCTAATATTTGTCCCACTTTTGATTTAGAGCCAACTGAAGAAAGCCAAATGTGCACCCCTAACAAACCACAATAGGATGCCTTACTTCTAAATGGCCTATCTTAGGCTTTCCCAAGTTAATCATACCCAAAGCTTTCCCTTTCTTCCACTACAAAGCTTTCTCCCTCCTCTGTTTTTGAGTCTTGGCTAAAATGCTAGAAATGGTGACTGAATTCTTTGCTGTACTAAGCTCTGTATAAATAAAGAGGTGGCATCTAGAGGCAGCATAGAAAAAGAAAAGGAACAGAAGTCAGGAGATTTGAATTCCAGTCCTATTTCTGCCGATGGCATGTCTTCAATTTCTCTCTGTGGACCTTTCACCTCTGTGGTCTTTGACTTCATTATAAGTACACTGAGAACATTAGAATAAGTAATCTTTAAGGATCATTCCATATCTGGAGTGTTGCCAGCTACAATTGTAACTCACCCTTGATTTCTTAATTTAAGACGCTCCCTTTTCTCTTTCTTTCTCTCTCTCTCTCATACAGTTTTCTAGCTTATCTGCAGTTATTTCCAGATAAGTCTGCAATTAATAAATTTAAAAACTCAGTTAATATCAATTAGAATTTAGAAACTTCCTTGCCACAAATAGTTTTAATTAATTTATTTGACCTTAATGTTCCTTCCAGCCCTACCTCCAAAATTACATGGCAAAGAATAAGTGTTCATAAATAGCCTGTGGATTATTATCAAAAGGTAATTTGCATTATGACAGTGTGTTTAATTTGTTTGTTCTCTTTTCTCTGAGAAATTTGAAGCAGTTTCTTTTTTGCCCCCAATGATTCCTTAATCTCCTGACAAAGAGCTTTGATTTATTCAGAAATGCCAAAATCCCAGCCTATGAACATAGGCTGTTATCAATCATCATACTTTTTAATTCCTCATATTTCTCAGTTGTTGAAATATAAGGCAGAGTAAGACGGGCAGGAGGTGTGTGTACCATAGGCCAGTATTTTTTTCTTTTTTAAAAATCATAAGGCTGATAATGCAGGAGGATGCATGTTATAGTAAAAAGAGTACCAGGTCAGAGGCTAAAACTCCGCAGCTGGAGTTTTGTCTCTGCTGCTTCTTGGCTGGCTGACCTTGAACAAATCAATTTACATCTTTGCGTTTCAGTGTTCTTACCAATAAAATGAGGTAAGAAATGGCTAACAACAGCTACTGTTCTTGTTTCACAGCATTCCTTGAAGCTGAAATAAGATAATATGGTATATAGATAATGCAATTTGAAGTATGTGATGTGCATGTTAAGTGGCAGTTACATTATTATTTCAATATGAAAAGAGTAAATTAGATTATTTCCATCATGCTAATGGTAGAGTCACATTACTATATGAGACAACTCCTTTAATGATACAAAAATGACACATTAGACACTTCAGAGAGCCAGAAAGCCTGATCTAACAAAAACAAAGATACAGAATGAAATCCAATACTAAATTGGTTGCAAGAGTTTTCATTCATCACAGACTTCTGATGAAATGCAAGCCTGTATTACCTGGAAGCCTACTATGTTCTAGGCATGAACCACATCATGATTTCACTTGCATAAACTAGGAAGAAGAAAAGCCCATTAAGCCTTAAGGATATTTAACCAAGAAAAGGTGAGTGAGATTTAAAAATAGCTCAAAAAAAAGAGACTATGGTCAGTATCCATGGGTTGCAGAATTTCTATATCAATAATAGAGTCACTTCAGACTTCTCATATGAACACACATAATAGAAGCACTTAGGAAGGCCTAAGAATGAATTTAATTTCAGGAACACCATCTAGAGATAAAGACTCCCAACAGCCAAGAAATATATGAATTTCATAATTGGAATCCATTTGTGTGTCATGTGTGTATCTGTTATCTTCTTGGCAGCCAATATGCAATCATAATTAAGTGTAATTTAACTGAACTTCAAAGTTGAGGAACTTCAAGACCTTGCTTGAATAAGCAGTATATAAGATTCAAATCACAAAGTTGAATGACTGACTAGTAATGAAATGGGAACAGAAAAAAATGAGAACAAAATAAAAGAAGGGCAATATATTTTATATGGACAAAACCTTTTTACCCTTACTTCTTTCATGATAAAATAAAACTCAATTTCTTGATAAAAGTATTTTTTGAGATTTTTGTTTTCAGTTTTTATTGTTTTTTAATTTTTTGTTGCATTTTTTACTGTGCCAGAGGCAGCAGAAACATAGCTTAACTAATATTTGTTTTGTGTTTTCATGTTTTATCAGTTCTCTTTCCCCATTTTAGTAGGTCATTATTTATTATCACTTAGTCATGTGATCTAAAAGGGATACACAATATTATAAAATCTCAATCTCATTATATTTTTAGAGTCATTTAGCTTAAGTTTGAAACCATTTCTGCTACGCCACAAGACGAAGAATTTTGTGAGATCCCCAGGACCCTCAATTCAATTTCTATTTATTTGTCATGAAAGTATAATAATTTGTTCCACAAGGCAAGATTAGAAAGAATTTCTTATCCTGGCTCCTTAAAGGGACGTAGAAAAATTAAGCAGCAAGTCATATCCCAGAATATAGTTCTTTTATTCCGTGGTTGTCTACTTTTTTAAGTATGACTCACAGAACTCTTGGTAGATATGGACAATAAATTTTCAGAAGGCCCACCAATTTACTTTAAATTTTATCAGGAACAAGAGTACATTTCTCTTTCCTGTTCTCACTTTAATACACATCTTAGTTCTAGAAAAGAAATACTTAAAAGCATCAAAGAAAATAGTCCCCCTTCCAAGATGAAAATTCAACTTTTCTGGAACTCAGATATGCCCATAGTTGGCCAATGTTTTTCTTTTTATTTTTTAATGACTTCTCCAAAGCAAGAACCCAAATAACTTTCAGGATACTTTTAAATAATGGTTGAATTCAGGAAGAATTTTTGTTTTGGGTTTTCATTTTAGGGTTGTAATTAAAAAATAATAATCCCCATTTATCCCTTTGGTGTGTGAAATATATAATTCAAGGTCCAATATTGAACTCACATGAACTAGTAAACAGAACCTCTCAGTTCTTCTGTATCCTAGAACACTGAATCACTTCATTTTAAGTAGACTAAAGAAGAGCCTTAATCAATGGGTGGAGTGCTCTTATGAATTAATGGCATTTATCATGTATTTCTAAAAACATTTGTTTGCTCCTGTGAAGCCAGTATCAGACCAGTTTGAGCCAATTTTCATAACAGACCAATTTTCTAGGTGTCAAAAGAAATCTCTTTACCTCTTCTTCAGCTACTGAATGGGCAGGAGATGAGCAATGATCTGAACTGATCATATATGAACAAAGAAATATCTGTTGCATGCACATAACTTTTTACATTCTGCCATCTCCAACAAATATCCCTGTAAGAGTCCCTGGGTAACTTTCTCCTTTGACTTTATGCATACCCAGGTCTTTCAGACATCAGAAGATGGATCCTGCCTCATTCTCCAGTTTTTAGATTGAAACCTACACTCTCATTAATATACTACCCATTTCTCGATCTCAAAGAAATCTTTTCTTATTTATTCTTGCATAAGGTCACAGTATTTCTACCCTAAGTCAAAGACAGACAATTTCTTGAACTACAAAGTCATAAATTAAACATGTTGTTTTTCTCTTAAGACTTGGTTTCAGATCTTTGATCTCTTAACTAGAGTTCAACTCTTAACTCTCACTCTACCAGTATCTTTAGGGGTTATACCCCACTGTGTTTTTCTTGTGCGCTTTGCATAAAGTTGGAGGACACTGCTCTCATTTGGGAGGGAGACAACTGCTAGTAACTTAGATTTAAGAAATCAAAAAATCCTTCTCATCTGGTACATATCTTTTTTTCTGTTTTTCTACATCTTATATACTGTGAATTGGATAAATAGTAGATAGAATATAAAACCTACTATGTGTTATATGAATTTTATATCAATGCCTGGGAAATGTGAAGAGTAGTACAGGCTAGTGATTAAATATGTGGCCTTTAGCACAAAGCTGGCTGGGTTTAAATTCTGAGCTCTTTCCCATAAGTCTCATCACTGAGGTCATTTATTTAATGTCTCTGTTAAGTATGAGTTCATACTAAATTAAATGAAAGAGAATAGTGCCTACAGCACAATAAATACTCAATAATAGTCATAACATCACAGACCTATTATATTTATTTATTCATGCATTACTCAATGAACAGTTAAATATTTTTATAAAAATTACCATAAAACTACTCTAGAGGGTCCATGTATAGTATCACCAGTGGTTGGCCAGTGAATACAAAGCAGAGGCCAATTTTTCAAAATGAATCCGAATCTGATCAATATTCTCTATTAACTCTCAGTATACGGGAAATACAAAGAACAGAGGACTTGTTGAACTCCTCTCTGAGGGTAAAATCACTGAAATCCAACTATGAACATGTTTATAAGACTATCCATTTTCTTCTAAAAAATAAATTACAAATAAAAAGGGAAAGAGACAGAGACAGGTGAGTTCTATACCCATAAACATTTCTTGAGTAATCTACTAGAGGGAGAGCTTTATCTACCAAAGTAACAACCAAGAAAATTTTAGCTAATGAACTGAGGGCAAACTTTTTAAAATACTATAAAATGTACATGTAATACTAAGAGAAAGGTGAAAAACAGGAAGACTAATAAACAATTGTTATGCGTTGTAATAAAGAAATAATATAACCAAAAAAATTAGGATTGGTAAGTAGAGCAAAGAAAAATAAAGTTCATTATATTGGAAAAAAAGGGGTCCCAAGGGACACAGATAGAAATTAATAGGCCAGATAGTAAAAGGTTAAATAAATAAACAGGGGTCTGAGATCATCTAAAATTTTAAATATAAATAAATATATATGTATATTTATATGTTTATATATATGCTCACATTTAATATAATTATGTAAAATAATAAACATCTCACAGAAAATAAAACATAGCAAAAACATATGTAACTGTAAAATATTATAGCAGAATTGAGTTCAAACATATGAATCATATCAACATATTAAATTCACTTCATTCACCCATTAAAATAAATTGTTTTCAGTTTGTCTTAGAAAACAAGTCTCCACTATACAATGTACATAAGAGACATATTTAAGACACAGTAATCCAGAATGACTAAAAAATAAAAGGAAGAACAAAAATATTACGGGAAACAGAAACAGAGCAGCAAATAATGACATTTCAGACAAAACAGAAGACCAGTCCAAAAACATGAAATGTGACAAAGAACACTTTTCAATACTAAAACACTTTTCAAAAAAGTTAAGTTGAAACTATATTTATGATTAGTCATGCTCCCAATAACCCACTACTTCTATGACAAAAAAACTACAGGATGTGTAAGTAGACACAGAATCACAATAATACAATTCTCCCACTCCAAGGCAGATCAGATGTACACAAAAAGGCAACAGAAAATGTAGAAAATAGATACGATAAATCTTATGGATATATATCAAAACTCTATATGTTGATAATAGAGACCACTCATTCTTCTCAACTGTCCAGGATACATTTGCAAAAGTTGATTATATTTAGGTAACAAAACTCAGGAACTTCCATAACAGAGAAAGACAAATACCACAAATACCACATGATTCCACTCAAATGTGAAATTTAAGAACAAAATAAACAGACATGGTGGGAGGGAAGAGGAAAACCATGGACAGATTCTTAACTATGAAGCATAAGCAGATTGTTACCAGAGGGGAGGTGGGTGGGTGGGTAGGGATGGGTGAAATAGGTCATGGGGATTAAGGAAGGCGCTTGCTGTGATGAGCAGAGGGTATTGTATGTAAGTGATGAAACACTAAATTCTATACTTGAAACTAAAATTATACTTTATGTTAACTAACTGGAATTTAAATAAAAACTTGGAAAGAAAAAAATGTCTGTGACAAATATATTACAAAGGACACTACTGGTCATAATACAATAAAACTGGAAATAACTAACAAAAAGAAATTGCAGAAAATCCCTTCCACCCAGAAATCTAAAACTCTCCTATTAAACATTTCTAGAGTTAAAGAGTTAAACTCGTCTATTAAACATTTCTTGAGTTAAAAAATACAAACTCAAATTTAAGAATTTTCTAAAATATAATGACCAAAAAATACTACATATTAAACTCTATAGGATATATTAAGAGCAGCATCTAGCACTAAACATGTTTATCAGCATAAATAAAATAATAAAAATAAATTGCTCAAATTATTAAATTTTAAAATAGGAGAGGGAATCAGATACAGTGGAATTAGCAATTCTGAAGGGAAATTTGAAGGGAATGCAGCACCCAGGAGAGAAGTAGTGACAGAGGAAAAGGAGAAAAATATTTAGTGAAAGGATACCTGAATAAGGAATTTACGAAAGGAAATGTCAACTATGAAATTAGAAATTGTCTTACTCTGCAGTATGTGATGAAAATTCCTCCCCCATTCTCCTACAAAATAATCCACAAAATACTTAGTAAGCTTCCATGTCTCACTAGTACTTCTAAAGAAGTAGTTTCAAATAATATGGGAGACTTGGCTAACTATCTCACAGGAGATTAAATCCAATGCAAATTCCAGAAGTCTAGAGGAGGAACGATAGTTTTATAGGCCATAGAATTTAGATTTATAACAACCTTACCTATATTCCATGGGAGAGAAAATACCAGATGGCCTCCCTTCTCCAGACATAGATAAGTGCACATATGTAATATGTAGTTTCATTTATGTGTATATATGATTGCTGCCTGTGAGTATGTGTGAGTGGGGTGTGTGTGTGTGTGTGTGTGTGTGTGAGATTACATGTGTAATGAATGTATGGTTGGGAGAATTAACACTGCAATGAAGATAATTCCTTGCCCCCATCAAATTCCACTGACTTTGAAAAAAATGAAGACCACCCAAATGAGAAAAAGCAAAGGGTATTTTTTCAGAGCATAACATGGCAAGAAAGTCAGTCACAATCTGTGAATGGCAGAAACCTAAAAATGGAGAGGTGGGGAAGCTTTAGAGTGGAGACGGGAGAAAGCTTCAGGTTAATATGTTTTTATTGACGGCTAATGGCATGGGGAAGCTAGAGGTGGGCTGAATAAAGGTGGGGTGTCCCATGAGATTGTTTAAGGAAGCACTTCTGGCTTTGGTTGGCCTTAGTCGTAAGTAGGGGAGAGGTACAGAATTATGGAAGCTGTCAGTTATGGATAAAGTTTTGGCTATTTTAGGTGATTGCTAGAGGTTGTGGTTTGACTTCTTGGACTGGTTGCTACAAGGATTGTTGGTCAGAGTTCTGCTTTTTTATTTAAGACCATGTCCATCTGTATATTCAATCTCTCAAACTGTTAAAAATTTGAGAGTGTATTAGTGTATTAGGCACATACATATATGTACATATATGTATTAGGCATAAGAAAATCTCTATATACATTGAACAGATGGAATTTAAATCTTACTTCATCTCTGAACATGAATTCTTCCTACTAATTATTCTTAGATACAACAAAACAAGCAATAGAAACCTAGCCCCCCCAAACACAAATGCTCTGAGATTCATCTTTGGACAGAGAAAGGAAAAACATAAAGAAAATAAGAGCTTTGTTATAAATTACACAAAAAAGGAAGCAAAACAAAAACTTTAACTCTTAAAATTAAATTTAAAAAAAAGCACCACACATATCCTAAAAATGAATTTAGTACTCAACTATAAAAAGGTGATGTACAATAAATAAATCAATCCGAACAAAGAAGAAATTAATGTAAGGGAAAGCAGAAGCAAATAAACAAAATAGCAAAATAACAGTGCTTGGATAAAACAAAGCTAATTTTACTTATAATAAATAATTAAAATATACATGCACTATACCACAGAACCAAGAACATGAGAAAATATTAAATAATATTAAATTATTAACTTATTAATTTAAAACATACCTAGTCAGGAGAATGAATATATAACTATTACTAGATTATGATGGAAATTGGTTAATAGGTAAATATTAATTAAATGGCATTCCAAAAATTCCACATGCAAATCACTTTTTTAAAAATATTTTATTTATTTATTTGACAGAGCGAGATCATCACAAGTAGGTGGAGAGGCAGGCAGAGAGAGAGAGGAGGAAGCAGGCTTCCCGCTGAGCAGAGAGCCTGACGCAGGGCTTGATCCCAGGACCCTGGGATCATGACCTGAGCCAAAGGCAGAGGCTTTAAACCACTGAGCCACACAGGCGCCCCATGCAAATCACTTTTAAAGGAAAATATAAATAAGCAAATTGACTCAATAATACAAATAATTTACTGATTAATAAAATGAGGAAGCAGGTATTGAAATTTAACCTTTCAAAGTACCCTAGGCTAGATGGATTTATTGGTAAGGACTGTGAAGAATTCAGTTAATAAATAACTATATTATTTGTTATAGATTTTATAATAGAAACACTGTTTTAAAACTTTTCAAAAAATTATGACTGTGACATAACCTAACAGTAAAAAATAATTTTTTAAAAAAGTACAGATATACACACACATATGCAAATGCACAAGAAATCTACAGACCAGTATTCGCAAACCATAACCAGCAAGCCCAATCCAGTTTACTGCCCATTTTATTATACCAAGTTTTATTGAAAAGTGGCCATGTCAATTCATCTGCAACAGTTACACTTTTGACTCACAGAGTCCAAATTATTTATTATTTGGCCCTTTTAAGAAAAAGTTTGCTGATCTTTGCTATAAACTAATTTCACATGAAACTGAATATATAGAATTACCAAATATATCAACACATCAAAACCCACAGTATTCCATTACCAAAATTGACTCTGACAAAATTAGTTATATAAATGCAAATATATTTAAATGTTTGGCTATTTAAAGATACAAAATAATCACAAACTTCTCTTCTTGCTATCAAAATATTAGATTTAATATTAGTATTGTGGATTGAAGTAGGTGATATGATTAGATTCAGAATTAAATTATCCAGGGACCCCTCAGTCGGGTAAGCATTTGACTCTTGATTTTGGCTCAGGTCATGATCTCAGGATTGTGAGATCCAGCCCCACACTGGGCTCCATACAGGGGTAGAGCCTGCTTAAGATTCTCTCGCTCCCTCTCCTGCTGTGCCTCTCTGCATTCTCCCTCATTAAAAAAAAAAAAAATTGAAAGAAATAAAGAAGGAAAGAAAGAAAAAAAGGAAGAAGAGAAGGGAAGAGAAAAGAAAAGAAGGAAGGAAGAAAGGATGAATTAAATTATCCTTCCTAATGTCAGATTTCAAGTTTGCAAGGAACAAGTTTGGCCAGGCAAATTTAAGGCATATAGAAGCAAATGATATATGTACTTGAGAATTAATTTCTCTAATGACACAAAAGGAAGGATCTCACTCATTCATGCCCTGTACTTTCTCCCAATTTTAGAAATCTTATATTTCACTACTTTTCAGTTGCATGGACCTATAGAATTTGATGATGAGGAAGTCCCTACTTTATGCAATAGCATGAAATGGCTAGACGTAAGAGACAATGGTTCCTCTTTATTTAAAAACAAGATATATATACAATGTAATCACTGCTGTATTTTTTAAAAGTACTCAGCCTACCTCCATCAATGACACATAAATTTGGTAAAAATTCAACATGCACTCTTGAATTACAAAACTCTTTTATAACTCAGGGAAAAAAGGAGAAATAAAATTTGCAAATATTATAGTTAATGACAGTCTTGAGCAGCATTTGCCAAAGTATGTTTCATGAACCAAAAAAAAACCACCTGAAGATAAAATTGAAATTTTGTTTTTCCTCAAATAAGTTTTAAAAACACTTAACTGTATTCAGTTTAGGGATTTCCAATGCAGTTTAGCATATTAAAGGTTTTGCTGTATCTTAACTATATATTTATTAAATATGTGACTATGCTTTATTTAGAAATTCCCAAACATAGGGGCACCTGGATGGTGCAGTCAGTTAAGCTTCCGACTCTTGGTTTTGGATCAGGTTGTGATGTCAGAGTTGTGAGACTGAGCCTCCCATCAAGCTCCACACTTGGCTCTGCAGTCAGCACTCAGCAGGAAGTCTGCTTGGGATTCTTTCTCCCTCTCCATCTGCCCCTCCCACTCAAGTGCACTCTCTCTCTCAATAAATAAATAAATAAATCTTTAAAAAAATTAAAAATTAAAAAAAATTTCCTGTACACATTTGAACAAGAAAGGGTTTTCAATCAATATTCATTATTTTACTATTGAAATGATGAAAAAGTTTTTCTTTTTTTTTTTAAATTTTATTTATTTGACAGAGTGGAAGAGAGCATAAGCAGGGGTGGCAGCAGAGAGAGAGGGAGAAGTAGACTTCCCACCGAGTGTGGAGCCCAATTCAGGGAGAAATCCCAGGACCCTGGGATCATGACCTGAGCCCAAGGAAGACACCTAACCAATTGAGCTACCAGGCACCCCAAAAAAGAAAGTTTCTAAAAAGAAAGTATAAAGGTCTAAAGTATTTAATCAGTAAAAAGCACATATGTGCATATGCAAGTATATATAGAAGCAAAATCAAATGACATATTAACATCTGAAATAATGTTATTTACAGATGTGAAAAAACTCTGAATAAATCTGTACATTTTACAGGTATCCTTGAAAAGAATATTTGGCATTAAAGTTGGTATATTCCATTTTCATAACAGAAATATTTGTTATTTTAAAGCTGCTAACACTCTCCTATTTAATTCAAAATTTACTTGGCTCCTTTCAAAAGAGGAGAATTTAAGTAAATTAGTAAGTTTTGGTAATATTTTTAATAAAATTTCTTAAATTTAAAACAAGCATTAAATGGGCTTAAAAGCAGATTGAATATTACAGAATTTTTTAAAAAGTGAACTGAAAACAGGTCAGTAGAATTATTTAAAGTGGAGCAGAGACATAAATATTTTGAAGAAAAAAAAGAAATACAGCTTAAGTGACTCTGGGATCAATACCATATGTTCTAAAATGCATGTTATTATGGCAACAGATGGGAAAGAGAGTGAGAATGAAGAAAAATACATAGAGGATATAGTCAATATTTTTCAAATATGATGAAAAACTCTTAACTTACAGATTGAAAAATATCAACAATCTCCTGCTGGAAAAAAGAAAAATAAGGCTTTTGTGAGTGAGAGCAAGAGCAAGAAAGAGGTAGAGAGTGAGAGAGAACCATGCTTCAGTACATCAAGAGAAATTTCTGATAAACAATAACAAAGATAAATCTTTAAGGTGATCATAAGGAGGAAGCACATAAGATATTACCTACAGGGAAACAATATTAATGACAGCTGTCTTCTTAATGAAACAGATAAGATGCAGGAGAAGATGGACATACAACTGTAATGTGCTGATAGAAAAAAATAAACATGTCAATCTAGAAATCTATGTCCGGCAAAATCATTCTTTAAAAATGAAGGACAGTTAAAGAATTTTCAGAAAAATAAAAGATGTGTGGTTCTGTGAATTACAAATACTTTCTGGGAAAAATGCATAAGGATATTCTTCAGGTAAAAGGTAAATGATACAAATTAAAAACTCAAAACTATAGAGAATAAAATTATTGGTAAATATGTAAGTACAAGGTATTTTTTCCTCTTAATTTTTGGAGAAGACAAATGACTCTTGGGAAATGATTTAAAGCAGCTGGGTTGCAATCCATTTATTCACTTTCTTTTTCACTTATTCACTTTAATTGGGCAGCCAGGGGCAAATAATAGAAGTCAGGTGATTTAACATGGAGATTATTTTCCATGTTATCTGGCATGTTAAATAGACTAAGGATATTTGTTAGAAGACTCCTTACTTATCAGATGACCTTAGGAAGGCATCCCTACGTAAGGATTACTTTTGTTAAGAAAGAAAGGATGGGAGCTGGAAGGAAGGAATAAAGAAAGAAAAGTAAGGGAGAAAGAGAAATGTATTTCTAGAAAATGTTGCATAAATATACAAGTTTCGGAATTATGACTGAGTTATAACTGAAAACTTCATAAACTGATTTTCTTTGCTGAAACTGCACTTTGGAACCTTACATAAGATTTGAACACATGTCCAGCTTGGGGAAGAAGATGCACTGGGCCATGTGAGATGTTCCCTGAACTGTGTTGTGAGTCAAGGATTGACTATCCTTGAAATTATTAGTAAAACTGGACACTGGTACAGTTCTTTAATTAGACCTAGTGTGATTTGAAAATCCAATCAATTATGATAGTACAACTACATAAAGTAAAAATAATATTCAAGCTTATACACATCAACATATCAGAAGTAAAATATCACACTGCCTCATTTTATTCTTTATTCTAATGTTACATTAATCAAGAGAATGTGTTCTTGCTTTAGGTTGAGAAAATATAATCAATAGAATACAATAGAGGGCTCACAAATAGAATGACACTTAACAAGTTAATTGAGGGCGCCTGGGTGGCTCAGTGAAGGCAGAAGCCTCTGCCTTCGGCTCAGGTCATGATCTCGGGGTCCTGGGATCCAGTCCCGCATCAGGCTCTCTGCTCGGTGGGGAGCCTGCTTCCTCCTCTCTCTCTCTCTGCCTGCCTCTCTGCCTACTTGTGATCTCTCTCTGTCAAATAAATAAATAAAATCTTTAAAAAAAACAATAAAAACCAAGTTAATTGACTTTTGACAAAGACCCCAAAACAATTCAATTTGGAAACGAAAAGCTCTTTTCCAAATACTGCTGGGTTAACGAGATAACCATTTGGATAAAGTTAAGCTCCCACCTCACACTACATACATGAAGTCTGATACACACCCGACTCTTAAAAGTTTTAATCATGCTCAAGCTGTGAAGGCACTTTTCTCTCCATCTCTTTCCTTCTCTTCCCTCTTTTCTTTCTTCCTGTTTTCCCTACCTTCTTTTGTTTTCTTCTTTCTTCTCTTTTTCTCCCTTCTTTCTTTCCTCCCTCCCATCCTTCCTATTCCTTCCTCCTTCCTGACCTCCTTTTTTTTTTTACATTCTGCATTTCTGACTTTAACCATTTGCAATGACCATTATCATCAATTTAAATCTCTTATATAATAAAATAAATGCATTTTGCTTCCTGTGTTTTACACTAATAATTCTTTAAAATTATTATAGAATTGAAGCACACAGCCATATATGAGATGTGCTATTAAAATATTACACATTGGTTTTTTGTTTTTAACTAAGTTTTCAAGCTAGGGCAAAATTTAAAGATGGTCAAACAAAGTAGCTAATATTTATCCAATTTGATATTTGTTTCTATAATTCCAATTAGAGAGTTTGATTAATAACTGTGCCTTTGCAAGGCCTAAGAGTATTAATACAGTCATACACAAGTTGTGGATGAGATCAGTATTGTTGCTTAAAGTTAAGAGACATAGCTTAACAACTAATATTGCTTTACTGCTGTGTTACTGAATAATGTGCATTCTCTGGCTTTTATTTTTTCCCCCATCTTTAAGTGGTTATCTGGCAAAATAAATTAAACTTATTAGGTACTTGGTATCTTTTCTACTGTTTGAACAAAGATTAAAGATATTCAACTAAACATGAAATATTCAAGAATATACTAATGTGCCTATTTCCCCTTTCCTATTATACCTGAATAAATCTTTGCAGTTTGGGCACAAACACATTTCAGGTAATTGTTGTCAATTTAAATCTATGCTTAGATCAGCTCTTAGACTTAAATATCGCTTCAAAATACTATGAAATTGATAGAAAATTACCACACACACACCCACCCCCAAAATCACTCTTACTCTCCACATGCTCCCTGCACAGTTCACATTTCTGCATTTTGAATGTTTTTCTTATGCTTTGTGGCCCTCTCTGGTAAAAACCTATAATCTGATTCCCGAATGGGTTTGACATGCTAACAACAGGAGTACTGCAGGATTTTAAAATCAACAACTTCGTAAAGACCATTTCTCACAGTATGGTGACATTTGACTTTCAGATATTAGAATGGGAAAAAAAAAGGATTTATTAGCTACTAAACTGATCCATCTCTGCTGCCAATGCAATACAAAAACCAGGTTTTTCAGCATGCCTTTTATGTTTGCTTTGATATAGACAAGCATATTTTTACACCAGGGAAAGCACAGAAATACATTCTTATCCAAGTTCTGTAACAGACTGTGTGACCCTCAGTTTTATTATCAAGCTAGAATTTTGTTTCATTAAAATAGAATCACTATCTTTTTCAAAGCAATGCTTATTTATTGTTGAATGAAGTCTCATAATCCCATCAACCTGTGTTAATATGTACCTTCCCAGTAATCAGTAATATGTACCTTCCCAGTAATCAGTCCCTGAGTATTAGGACTGTCCTTGAACCCTTATTTCACATGAAGCAAACTCAACTCCACCTCCCAGGCCAGGATCTAATCAAGCAGGACTTAGGTAGAAGTACCATATGTACCAGCTTAAGGAAACAGTCCCACTGTATGTCTGTGGTCCTGGTACAATTACTAATAATGCCCCCTTTGAATCTTGAAGACCACTTTATTAATAGCCATATCCAAACATTAAATAATGCTTGCTACAAGTCTGAATTTGGCTCTATTTTCTTTATCTGAGCTTTATAACTTTCCATAAAGATCCAGAATTCTCCCTGAAGCCTGGCTTAGAAAACTGATATATAGAGAGAGCTTATTCTCACTACTAAGCCTTTGCTTATGTATTGTGCCCAATATAATGGTTTCAATAAAATTGAGGATCTGCCTTCATTAGCTACTCCTTCCCAGCAACTGAGTTGCTACCCCTGAAACTCAACCCAAGGACTTGAAACTCACAGTGTGGTGATCGCATTTCCTGATACATACTTGCTTAGCTGTTTTTTATATTCTGTGGTTGAGTTGCTAGGCTCACTTTTGCATTAAGGAAGCTGCAAATACCACAGGTCAACACTTTCCTGGGATGCCCACGACGTTCATGGAACAGCAAAGTTGTTGCAGTATGTTAAATGATGCTCTGGAATCTTTCCAGAAAATTATCATTTAGTCTAAATTTCCAGTATCTACCTCCCCTCCCTTCATGTGCATCCTTTTAAGTCCTAGTACTTTGAATCTGCCTGTCCCACAATGTTTAACCTTCAACTACTTAAAATGTTTGTTTCCTAAATTAAGAAAACAGATGATTAAGAAACTTTCACTTTAGTTGGAGTGTCTATAAAAAATAGACAGTCACATGAACTGAATATGTATTTTTAACTACTTCCAGGAGAATAATTGCTATCGGATTATCTATTATTTGCTATGACATTATATTTCTTTTTCTTCCTCTCTTTTTTCTCATAACCCTGCTATATAGATACACTATTCTCAATTTTTATATGATGAAATTGAGTTGCAGAAAGATTAAGGTCATCTACCTTGTAAGTGGATAAACCAAGATTTGAAAGCCAGTCTTCTTTCTACTTGTGATGTTGCCTCTAAGCAGAAAGAAAAAAAGGCCTTTCTATCCCCTCACCACCTCCAAATAATCACCTCTGACTTCTCCAACATAAATGGTCTCAGTTCCCCATCATTTCCCTATCAACCCCACATGCTGTACTAATATAATACTTTGGGTTGGTAACTATTTCACATGTACATAAATTTCTCCATAATATTACCATAAGCTCTGTGAGGGCAAAAATACTATTTCACTAATTTTTTACTTTATGTAGCAATTAGCACAATGCAAACACATCCAGCAAATTCTTGCTGAACTGAATTTAAAAAAATAAATTTGTGAGTTCCTTGCAGGAAAATCTTTTTCCAAATCAAAGTACTTTTATAAACATTTAACACCTATTTTCAATATCAGGTGTGTCTTGTATTTCTTGATAATTGCAGTACAAAGGCAGACAACATAATCTCTCTCTCTCTCTCCCCGCCCCATTTCTCTTTCTATTACAGGGATTAAACACCAAATTCAATTTATGGAGATGACTTGATTTATTTTCAAACTCTTGCACCCATTTCCATTAATTCAAAATATATAGGTATAATATAGGAAGCAACTGTTTTAAACACAGTAGCCTTGATAAAACATGATGGAGTTGAATTCTTAACAGGTTTTTTCTACAATCAAAACTGCACCTCTTGCTTCAACTAGGATACTTTCCTCACAGCTTAAAAAACATATTATTTAGGAAAATTCACAAATGGGAATCAATATACTTCAAATTATTTAAAAGTTGATCGGTGAATATTTTCATAATGGTCACTTAACTCTTCAAAAAAATTAGCCTCCAGATTATTTTTTTTATTTTACTATGTCCATAACTACAGATGAAAATACACAGTAGGTGTGACATAGGACAAAAAGTTATACTTAATCATACTTTTGGTATTAAGAACACTTAAAATCATCAAAAATATTAGTGACAGTAATAAAAAGAAAAAGTCTCCTAAAATGTTCACAAAGATTCAACACAAATATGAATTTCAAGACATTCATTGAACATAGTACTGGATCAAAGTGGCTTCTGTATTTTCATTCTACTGGTGATAATAATGTCAGATGAATGGGCATAAACTCCAAGTTATCTTTTAGAAAATCCAGAACCTAGTTCTCAAACCTCTTTTTTGGATATTGCCAGAGTGTTACAGGAGTTAATGGAAACTTAATCCTCTTTGTAACATGAGCTGTGAGTAATAGAAAAGACAAGACAACAAAATGCTTTGTCTAATTTCCTAGCTAAATTTAATAAATTGGAAGGCAGTCTTTAATAGCCTAAGGGATGCTCCAGCTTTACTCACTGTCCTTTAGCTTTAACTTTGATTGTAATTAAAATTTAGATATGTCATCTTCAATTTAAATCACCAGAGATGGGGGTTGTTTCAAGATTACTAGGCTTTTGCCTCATCAGCCATTAGTGATGAGGCATATTTAACTGGTTATTATTCTCTCTGTATTCCCTTTGAAAATACACTGACATGTGCTATTCGGAAGATAACCACTTCCCTCTTGGTCTTAGGAATGTGTGAATCAATCTAATTAGAAAGCGTGTTAATGTGTAAAATGAGTTTGACACATATAATCCAAGCAGTTGTAAATATTGCCATTTTCTTCACAAGATCAATATTGTTTTCTGTACACTTTTCTCTGGTGGTTGGTGGTGGTAGTGGTATATGTGGGGGGGGCATTAAAATGAATATTAATGTTTGACTGAAAGACCCAGAGAGTCTAGTGTTACATTCAGCATGAACATTTTCCCAGGGAGAAAATAGAGATTATTCTCCATGTAAGAATCAGAGAGATTTTCCAAGATCCTAATTATACAATATGTCCTCTCCTGGCCAATTGATAAGACTCTACATTATCTGGTCCTTGACTCTTTTTCTGACCTGATTTCCTACCCATTCTTTACCTTTCTAACTCAGTTTTAGTCACACTGGCTTTCTTGATAATTCTTGAACAAAAACAAGCACATTCCAGTCTTTGCAGGTTTTGCTTCCTCTTGCTGATGTCATATATACTTTGCTAGCACATAGCTTTGGGTATTCTCATGGCTGGCTTCTGCATGTCCTGCTCTATGGAAGGTTTCACCATCAACAACAATAACAAATAGAGAAATATTTCCCATCAGCAAAGCTCTACTGTAAGTAATCCCTGGCTTGGGCCTGTACATCTTCTAATGGACTCCTCTATGCTATGCCTACCATACCATCTTTTGCTACCCTACCTTTTATCTTCTCACTGTGCTTTTTCTTTTTAACAGTTATCCTTACTGATTGCAAATAACTGCCACACACACACACACACACACACACACACACACAAACAGATGCAGATGTTTAGTTTACAGGACATTTCCTAGAATGGCACTTGAGTATAAAAACTTCCCAGTGGATATGTAACATAATTAAGAAATCGGTCTTCATAGGGTCACCTGAATGGCTTGGTTGTTAGACTATGCAACTCTTGATCTTGGAGTTGTGAGTTTGAGCCCCATGTTGGGTATAGAGGTTATAAATAAATAAACTTAAAAAAAAAAGAAATCAGTCTTTGTCATTTTAAGGCATTGAGGTTTTCTTTTTGTTTTGTTTTGTTTTAGAGAGAGAGAGAGTGGGGGAAGGAGCAGAGGGAGAGAGAGAATCCTAAGCAGGCTCCAAACCCAGCACAGAGCCCAATGCAGAACTCACGACCCTGAGATCATGACTTGAGCAGAAATCAAGGGTCTGATGCTTAACTTACTGACCAACTCACGCATTAAAGTTTTGATCCTGTTTGCTAGCAGCACATACCAAGGCCCTCTTAAATTGGTCGGGTTTAATTCCATTTTATTTCATATAGATCAGTAATGGTCACAGTATAATGTATTAAAATGCGCATCTTTTTCTGTTTTACAATGCCAATTCTAAAGTAAACTCAGTCCTCATATCTGTGTGCACTTAGATGAATAACCTCCTTTGACTCTTCTGCATCCCTAGAAGTTAATAATCCTTGTAGTAGATGACAACACAGACAACACAGAATTTAACACTTGAACTTTTATCAAGGTTATCTTGTAAGGGGTAGAACCACGAATGAAACCAAAATTAAGATTAGGATTCTGTGCTCTTGGGAACCTGGTAGATCAGCTCCTTAAGCTCTGCCTTTGGCTCAGGTCATGATCCCAGGGTCCTGGGATCGAGCTTCACCTCAGGCTCTCTGTTCAGCGGGGAGTCTACTTCTTCCTCTGCCGCTCCTCCCCACTCATGGTCTCTCTTGAAAAATAAATAAGTAAGTAAGTAAGTAAGTAAATAAATAAATAAATAAATAAAATCTTAAAAAAAAAGATTCTGTGCTTTTATTGTTACATTATATTCTGGCAAATATATGTATCTGCAGGGTTAGTAGTGTTGTAAAGTGCTGTTTGTAAAGTATTCTCTGGTGTTAAGATTTTTATTTTCCTTCTCCAATTTCCAACAAGCATTGGGGGATTTTTTTCTTGACATGAACTGTGGGAATCTGATCAGGCTCCCAAAGGTAAATCTCACAATACTGTAGGGGCTTCCAGAAGATAGGTCATCCCTGAATTTTTAATATCTCAGTTTTTTGTAATGAGTCTCTAGCAGTTTATCAATTAATTATAGTTCAGGTTTCTCTACCCTGGCATTGTTTGCCATGGGTATTTCTACTTGTGATTCTCTGCTCTGGTAAGCTATTTATGTCTGTATTCACCTGTCTCTCTAATTTTAGGGGTAGCGGTTTGCCCTGTGTCCTTCCCTCTCTTATGGATCCAAGCAGAGCTGTTGATTTTTCACTCTATTCAGCTACTTACTGGTGTTAAATAAAGCAGCAACTTCCAAGTTCCTTACAGTTAGGACCAAAAATCAGAATTCTGTTCATTTTTTTTCCAGTTTATTTTCTCCATTTTCCAGATTGGTTTAATTTTATATTCTGTCTTTAAATTCACTAATTCTATCCTCTGTCATCTACATTTTATTATTAAACCTGGCCAAAGATTTTTATTCTGATTTTTATGATTGTATTCTTCAGTTCTATATTTTTCATGTTTCTTTTTACATATTCTGTTTTTTGCTGAGATTTTCATTTGTCTTAATTAAATTTGTATTTAATTTTTAATTAATTAATTAATCATAAATAAATTAATTTAATTAATTTGTATAAAATTTGTATTTAATTTTAATTTTATTGTAATTAATTTATTGTAATACAATTTTATTGTAATTAATTTTAATTTAAATTTGCATTTAATTCATTCAAGTAGTGATTCTCTTGATTCACGGTATGAGAAGTGACATAGGAGTGTATCCTGAAACAAGTCAAGGCCAGGTGACTTTTTGTAAAGGATAGGTATGGCAGGATCTCCCTACAAGTGCCCCCTGGCTGCGCAGTGCCTCTAAGTAGAGGAGAATGGTCTTAGCAGGTGGGACTATGAGGTTTCCCAGATTGGGCCATTTATGGTGGTTATACCATTTTGCTGATTCTACACCCCGTTGTTATGACTAAGTCATTTTTTCTAGTCCTTCTGGCTTGTCCCGATTTCTCTGAGGGCAAGAGGAGAATCTTAGACCCATGAATATAAAGAGGCTTTCTGAACCAGGCCATTCGCTATCTCTGGGTCTCTCCAGGTGGTTCAGCCTAGCCTTCTCAGTTTGTTTGCTGGAAAGGGGTGTCTCAAGGCCTGGCAAGGAATGGAAATATGTGCTTATTTTGGGCAAGGCTCACACTCTATCTCCGTTACCTGATATAAGGTTCATTCATTGTTTTCAGAGGGATTTCCATTCAATTCAGGGCCAGAAGGAATGTACCTGGGCTGTATTCTGTTGTTAGGTTGGAAATCAAGAAATAAGAGGGTTGAGTAGCTCTCCTCTGTAGGGTGGGGTGGATACAAGACACAGCACTGCACTATTCCTCCAGTGCCAGGGTCTCAAGCCAGTTCTCCTTCTTAGTACATTTCAGGGGTCTTCTTCAGTTATCAAGCAGAGCTTACAAATCTAAATATTTAGAAAAATTCTCAGGTAATTCTGATAGGAGATAAACAAATTGCAAATAAATTGCAACTTTTGATGTATATAACTTCCAAACATGGCATGATTATTTAACCTGAATTGTTTTAACTATCCTTTGCATTTTAATAAATATTTGCCTTGCATGTGTAGTTTTCAATACATGTCACAGGTTTTAAAGAAAATAAATATGCCAATAGTAATTATGCTATTCCCAGGAATTTATTAATTCTTTAGAGCTAAATATTCTAAGTGCATTCCCATAAACTTCAAAGCAATTAAGGACTAGTGATAAGGTGTCCCTCTGAGGTTAGTTTCATTAAATAATGTCTGAAAAGAGAAGAGAATGAAAAAACTTTAGGTTTAAATGATCAAGTTAGCAAGAACAGACTTGAGATTTAACTGTGTTCTTTATATAATGTTGTGAAGAGATTTTCTCTTGATTATAAGAAATAAATTCACAGACCTGTGGTCCTGAGTTTAGTAGAAATAACCAAAAAATGTGTAATTTGTCTCCACTAGGAATTGCTATGGTGTGATCTGGTGGGTTTTTACCTAATTTATAATGCTAAAACTAACATGGAAACATATCTCAACACATTTTGCCCTTGATTAATAATTTTAGGTTGTTATAATTACCCTGAAAGAACTCAGGATCGTGTTCATTATAATAGTGCTTTTATTCTGCATGCCTCTATATTTCATTGGGAATAAAAGGAAAATCAATTCCCTTCTTTCTTAACAAAAGAATTTTTTGTAGGAAGTAGCAATGATTGCCCTCTAAGGAAAAAAAAAAGGTTTCAACCCAGAAAAAGAAAAAACAACCTGCTTGTTAATTTTTATTCTATTCCTCAGTGTGGTTTTCTTAATTGGAAAGACACAGAATCACAGCATAAATATTCAAAGGCCGACACCCCATTTCTCATCTCTGTTGATTTTCTGTTCTTTTCAAAGTTAAGTGATAATAACTAGGACTTTCACATTAAGAAAGCCTACTTTTTATAAAATAATAGAACCTCCTCTTGTCCCCTAAATATTTCAACTAATGTAGATTTTAGAGCAAAAACTTTTAGAAAAAAAATTAAGCAAATTCTGAAAGATGGTTTTAGAGCAATTTAAAACTAAAACAAAGGAAAAGCAAAGCATAATAACACAAACAACAATAGTGTTTAATAAATGATAGAATATGTAAATATAAAACAAAAGACTCTTATCTTGAACATGTAAAATATATCGAAACAAATTTCAAGCATTGTGCATCGATTTTGATTCAAAAAGCCAAGCTATCTCTTCCTTGACTTAGGTAGGGTATCTTGCAAATAGTTTTCAAAAATTAGCATGTCCATACAATATATGTTTAGCCAATCAAACTCACATATACCTCACATGAGATGTTTCTTAGCTTCTCTATCCTGATTGACACTATCTTGATTGACAATTCATAGCCATATCCTCTCATTTGTTTTTCATTCCAACACACTTGAAAGACACACACACACACACACACACACACAATGTGAAGAATCCTTAAGTGGGAAATCGTATCACTGGACAGTCTGAGAAAGCATTGATATGACACTCATTCTCCTCCACTCTCATCCTAGTTGCCCACATACACAGTACAATTCCTATTTCACCCCAGGCTGAATATCACAGATGTGAGCAGAAAGAAAACAAGTCTCTCTCTCTTGTTTGAAAATATTAGTAATTTTTAAATTGTCTAACTTAGGTATGACTCAGACATTAACTATGTGGTTTTGTGTCTCAAAGGCAGCACAGTTTATCCTAAGTTTACATTTCCTTTAACATCAAACACATGTACACAATTAACACACACACACACACACACACAGATGAGAAATGGCAAGAGAGAGAGAGAGAGAGAGAGAGAATCTTCATAATTCCTGGCTTGGATTTGGCTGTTGGGATTTTAGGACTGGTTAACCAGACTGAAAATGAAGAGAAACTTCTACCCTGTAGAGTTAGTTCTAAGAAACTGCATCAGAGTTTTGTTTCCTTCATTTTCACCATTTATTCATTCAATAAATGTTTATTGAGAACTTTATAGACACGAGACATTATTATCTATGTTAGCAGCCACATAAAGTAGAATTTGATGGGAAGTAATTAAGAAGGTGCTGGAAGCTTCATGAAAGCAACAAGTTAAGACAAGTAGAGCAGCAAGTTTACCGAAAGAACAAGGGGGAAAAATAGCTATGAAGAGCACTTCTGGTGTCAGAATAAACCTCAAATATGAGCCTTAAAAATTATCTCTTTAAATTTTAATTGGATCAGACTGTAGAGCAATCTGTGCCCCAGGTCACTGTCAAAAACAGTAAGCAATCATCCAGCAATTAGCAGAAACTTGGAGCTAGTGTGATGACCAACTGAGCCATACAGTTTAACACAGAGATCAGGAAAGGAACACTCAGAGTCTTGCTAAAATCACGGTTGTCCCATAGTGACAATGGACGTGCCCAAGACTCTACACTCTGAGGAGTGACATGAAAGGCTTCATGCTACACAGGAACTAGATCTCACTAAAATCATCCAGCCAAGTTACTAAACAAACAAGAAGAGAACAAAAACCAATAGGCGTGCATGGGTGGCTCAGTCAGTTAAGCATCTGACACTTGATTTTGGCTTAGGTCATGATCTCAGAGAGGTGAGACTGAGTCCCACATTGTGCTCCCTGTTGGGCATGGAAACTGCTTAGGATGCTCTCCCCCATCTCCCTCTCTAAACACAAAAAGAAAAACAAAAACAAACAAAAAATGTACCTTGAAGATTAGGGGAAGCTGTAAGCAGACTGGCTATAATATATTATCTTAAATGTCCAGTTTTCAATAGTGACAACAAAAAATAAGAGAATTCAAAGAACGAGGACAGTATGACCTACACACAGGGGGAAAAAATAAGTAGCTAAAACAATCTGTGAGAGAACTTAGATATTAGACTTACAGACTTTAATTCATTATGAATATGCTTAAGGAACTAAAAGAAATCATAATTAAAGAAGTAAAAGAAATACTGATGAGAATGACTCATTGAATAGATGATATAGAATATAAAGATCAACACTATTTAAAAAAGGACCCAATGGAAATTCTAGAGATGAAAAGTATAACTAAAATGAAAAATTAAAAGGGTCAACAGCAGATTTGAATAACAGAAGAATCAGTTAAATAAACTTGAATAAAGATTGATAGAGTTATACAACCCAATGAAGAGGAAAAAAAATGAAGAATAATGAAGAGGTCCTGACAGAAATACAGAATAGGACTAAGTGCTTAAGCATATGCAGAATGTGCATAGTGGAAGGAAAAGAGAGAAAAAGAGGCAAAAAAATTATTCCAAGAAAAAATGGTTGAAAACTTTCCAAATTTAAAATTAACCTATACACTTGAGAAGCTCAACAAACTCTAATAAACACAAAGAGGTCCACATATAGACACATTATAGTAAAACTATTAAAAAATGAAAAGAAACTCTTAGCAGTAGAAAACAAACACACAACCCCCCGCCAAAACTAATCACATAACAGAAAACCAATACAGTGAGAATCTGATTTTTTTATCAGAAACAATGGTGGCAAGAAGGGCATATTCAATGTACTAGAAGAATATTTAAAAGAAAACTGTTAATCACATTGTGCCCAGCAAAAATATTTTTTCAAAAATAAAGGCAATATAAATATTTTTACACATGAACAAAAACTGATAGAATTCATTGAGAGCACTTGCAAAAAATACCAAAGAAAGTTGAAACCAAGTGATCTAAATAATTCAAATCCCCAAATGAAACAAAGCACTGGTAAATGTAATTATGTATTGATAAAAAACATGAAAATGTGTATTTCTTCTTCATGATTCCTTTAATTGATTTTAATGCAAGAGTATAAGTCTGTGTGTGTGTGTGTGTGTGTGTGTGTGTTTATTGTTGGCATTATAATATATAGAAATATATTTGACAGAAAACAAAGGAGGTAGATGGATCAGAAGTTTACTGAAATAAGAAATTTATACCAGTTAATAACTCAAATACATAGAAACAAATGAAGACAACCAGAAATGGTAAATAAAATTTTTTTTTAAAGATTTTATTTATTTAACAGAGAGAGACAGAGTGAGAGAGGGAACACAGCAGGGGCAGTGTGAGAGGGAGAAGCAAGCTTCTTACAAGGAGCGGGATGTGGACCTAGATCCCAGGACCCTGGGATTATGACCTGAGCCGAAGGCAGACACTTAACATCTGAGCCATCCAGGCACCCAGTAAATAAGAATGTTAACGTAACAAGCCATACAAATATACTTCTCCTCTCATCTTAAAAAATACATTAAATTAAATAAAGTAATAGTTAAAACATACCATTGGTTTGTACCATGTATAGATATAATATACATTATAATGATAGCACAGATTGGAGCAGGAGGGAACAGAGCTATACAGAAATAAATCTGGGAAGCTCCTGGGCATGGGAGGACCAAACACCATGATGTTTTCTGGGCTGCTGATAGTGCTATTAGTAAAAAACAAAATCTGGCTCTTATACAAAGACCTCATGTGTGCATTTAGGACAAAGCTAATAAAGATAAAAATTAGAAACCCAACATTAGTTGTACAATTTCAGAAAACAAGAGAAATCATAGTAAATAGAGAAAACCACATCAGAGTTTCACAGTATTTAATTAGGTTGTAGAGAGGGAAGAAGGCATTGGTCCATTAAGGACTTTATAAACCAAAGACTTTCTACTTCCTCTCAAGAATCACGGGTAAAAAGATTCTAAAGTAGTAAAAGTTTAATAAACTCTGTTTTCAATTTTAAAAAAATTTATTTATCTGCCATAACGAAGATAATCAATGGTAGATACAGGGAGAATGCTAGTCTATAGTGATCTATAGACTCTTAGGAGTCTATAGTGGGAACAGAAAGAAGAAAGAAGAAAAGGAAGAGAAGAAATGAATTCAAATTAATAAAAATTAAAAGCAAAGAAGGTTGACATTGCCAGAACTTGATAATGTATGTGGTATGAGGGTTAAATATAAGGCTATTCCAGATGACTCCTAGTTTTCAGCTTTGTACAACTGGACTGAGCACTGTACCAGTCATTGATTAGGAACAGCAGAAAAAGACCAACTTTGAACATAATGTTTAAGCATCTGTAAGAGTAGTTTGCAGCTCACAGGAAAGGTCTGAATTTGTAACTTATATTTCCAAATTATCTTTTATTGTTTCAATGTAAGATCATCCTTGAGATATTTTTATATGGTAAATTGAAGAAAATACCTAAAATGAACTAATCATCCACCTAGGAAATTAAAAAAAAATCAACTAACAAATTGTTAGGACTGAAGAAGAGTTCAGCACGTTGTCACATAAAAAATAAAGTTTAAAAATTCAGCAGCATTTACTGAAGTTGACAATAACAAAATATCATAAAATTAAATATAAGACTCCATTGAGAATAGCAAGAAGAACCATAGAGTATACAGTAGTACATTAACTGAGAAAATATAAGACCTCTTTGGAGAAAAATTAAAATTCTAGTTAAGGATGTTGAAAATCAGAAAAATTGGAATATTCTCTATGATTTTTCATGGATTACCAATATTTTGTGAAGGTCAATTCTTCCCTATTTTGTTTGGTAAAATTTGGTATGTATATGGAAAGTTAATTTACAGTAAATAGAGTTCTGTAACCCATCTAAGATGGGATGGATTGTTTAATAAATGTTATTTGAAAACTGGTTTATACATGGGAATAAAAGAAGCTGGAAATCTGCCTAAAACTACTTATAAAAATGGATCTCAAAATGATTAAGATTACTTAAATCTGTAGTGACTCAGGATGGGGGAAGGGTTTCTTAAATAAGATGTAAAAATCAAGAACTATATGGCAAATACAGGTAAACTTTATTACACAAAAATTTAAAATTTCTGTTGAACACATGAGACCCTGGACAAAGTCAGGGTCTGCATCTCCCAATGCAGATGACATTGGGAGAAGATATCTGTAAAATCTAATATGGAATGAATATCTAAAGAGAAAGAGACCAAAAAAATGTAATTCCCCCTAGAAAAATGATAACCCTAACTGGAAAGTGGGTAAAGTCAAGTCAGTAGAGGCTGTGGATATCCCAAAGTTTAGCTAATATATGAAGAAATTGTGGTAGGAGTAATTGAATAAATATGTATCAAAACAAGAATGTAATATCACTTCACTTAACAATTACTGTACTGGCAAATATTTGAGACTTAGGTAATGCAAAAGGTGGGTAGGAATGTTGTAAAGAACAAAACAAAAACCACAAAACTCTCCTACATGGGAACAGAGGATAATGCATCCATTCTGGAGATCACTTTTGGGATATTTAGTCTAGTTAGATGTAGGAATATCCTTTGACCTGATATGTCTTCTCCTAGTGTATACCAAAAAAAAAAAAAAAAAAATGCACACACACATACATGGGTGGCCTTATGCAAAGGTGCTCACTGTGGGTCATGTGTGGTTTCCAGAAGTTAGAGGCAATCTGGAGCTCATCATTGGGATACTGGTAAATACAACGTGGAGATCTGAGAAATACACTGGAGGTCAAAGGATGATGGAGCACCACAACAGAGTCAGAAGGAAAGGTCTAGATGTGCCTATATTGTGACTGAAACATAGACACATTGTTTTTAACCAAAAGAAAAAAAAAATGAGGCCTAGAACCCAGTATCATTAGTTAAAATAAAAGTTACGGACATAAATAAAAAATATACACTTCACAAAATACAAGCAAAACATACACATTAACCACGTTGATGGATGTGTATGGGGGAGGCAGGAAATAGGAGGCAGGAAAATGAAGGGAATAAATAAATTGCCCCTTCGGATCACTACGTTTGTATCTTTAGGGTAAATACCCAGTAGTGCAATTGCTGGGTCATAGGGTAGTTCTATTTTCAACTTTTGAGGAACCTCCACGCTGTTTTCCAGAGCTGTTGCACCAGCTTGCATTCTCACCAACAGTGTAGGAGGATTCCCCTTTCTCCACATCCTCGCCAGCATCTGTCATTTCCTGACTTGTTAATTTTAGCCATTCTGACTGGTGTGAGGGGATATCTCATTGTGGTGTTAATTTGTTTTCCCTGATGCCGAGTGATGTGGAGCACTTTTTCATGTGTCTGTTGGCCATCTGGATGTCTTCTTTGCAGAAATGTCTGTTCAAGTCCTCTGCCCATTTCTTGATTGGATTATTTGTTCTTTGGGTGTTGAGTTTGATCAGTTCTTTATAGATTTTGGATACTAGCCCTTTATCTGATATGTCATTTGCAAATATCTTCTCCCATTCTGTCAGTTGTCTTTTGGTTTTGTTGACTGTTTCCTTTGCTGTGCAAAAGCTTTTGATCTTGATGAAATCCCAATAGTTCATTTTTGCCCTTGCTTCCATTGCCTTTGGCGATGTTCCTAGAAAGATGTTGCTGTGGCTGAGGTCGAAGAGGTTGCTGCCTGCGTTCTCCTCAAGGATTTTGATGGATTCCTTTCTCACATTGAG